>JBBPOI010000198.1:0-21436 GCA_038091355.1 Phylloboletellus chloephorus | reverse complement strand
TGTCAGATTGGATCTGATGGTACTCTCCTCCAGCATGGAAGTTAACGCCTGATAGCAGCGTCGGGATGTAACTCATTCATAGAAACCGGATTGCGCTTACATCTAGTAAACCCGCATTTGTGAATACTAGAATTAGGAGAGCAATGTATTGGTCAGTCAATTTTAGGGTGGCGGCTGGCCGCTCCGGCGATCTGTTTTCACTAATGCGCTCGGGCAAATTTCGTGGTTTACGGTACACTACAGAATATGACCATAAATTATGCGATGTCATATGAAGTCACGTTACTCACTCGTCAAACGACGTCCATCGATGAAGGTTTTGTACCACTCAGGAGCCTTGATGTTTAGAAGATCAAAGAACATATCAAGAATAATCTCCTACATTTCCGTCAGTACTCAGGTCGCCATACAGAATTTCCAATTACTCTTGTGTCAAGGGAAGGTATCCGCAGTGTGTTGACGATAGATTTGATCGCTCTCTGATCCTCCATGCAGAAATACATCAGTCCTAGCATAGTGTCAGATTTTGGAGGATAAAGCATTTGCGGTACCGACCACTCCACGTCCGTAGCATGAGTTCTATCACTTTTGTGCAACTTCTCATGCGCTCCGCATGATCAGAGCCTCGTCCGTAGGCATCGGTCACTGCCAACAGTGCAATCTTTGGGAGCTAATTGAGGCGAACGAGACCAAGGAGTTGTAACATACCTCGACATCGATGCCCAATCGCAAGTAAGCACGTGTGCGCGGGGAGTCGATAATGTGAAGGAATGTAGCTGCAAGGATAGGTCCAATCTCGGCGGGTCCCTCGCCGAGAGCGTGAAGGAGGAACCGTACACCGCCTGACCTCGCAACCAGATCGATATCAAGCAAACCTATGGTCGAGGATACAGTCAGGGTGCGGGAAGAACCTACACTCACGATCTTAACGAACTCATCTCGGCCAACGTTTCGACGCATATCTGCCTAAACGGATCCTCTGCGTGCTCGGCAACGGCGACGAATGCTCTCATTATTGGCTCGGACAGTGGAATCGAAGTGACCCCAGTGTTTCCCCGTCTGTCACGTTTTTCGGATACGATATCAACCACGGCACGGATGAGCTTGATGACTTGTTCTCTCTCAACAGCATATTTGTTGTCACGCGCCAGCGACCTGGGTAAAGTTCACGTACAATTCTGAATCGCAAGTGAACAACACCACTTTACTATGAACCATTCCAAAGGCTGACGGTGCAGCCCTTCTACCGAGGCGGGATCGACCAATGAGTGGCGGATAAGCCTGTAGGCGGCTGCACGACAGTGCTTTGAAGATCTGTCTGAAAGGGATGGTATCACACTTCAAATTTGTGAGCTAGCACACCAATAAAACAGCCAACGATGTCAACTGACGCTTGGACTAGCTCGGACACGCTCAATTCGTAACGGACGCGAAGATTGCGCTGTAGAAGAATGACGAGTCTATTCATGATGTCTACACGCGCTCTGTCAAAATCAGGATGCGTTGGGCAGGTGGAGCTGCTTGATGAGGATGCTGTTGCCGGAGTAGACGAACCCGCGCGAGAGGTGGAGACTAAAGACTTGAGATAAGAGTTGGCTTGATTCAATGCAGTACGGAAGTCATCTGATCGAGCTGTTGGTTCAGGCCGCACAGTTATCATCAAGGAAATACTACCTCTATCTCTGTCATCGCTGTCTGCTCTAAAGCGGACAATGGGTGATGGGGCTTGTCCAGCAAACTTGCGCTTGGTGGTGGGCCCAACACCATTTCTTCTCCGTTTTCCACGAGAAGTTTCTTGGAGAAGTTCAGTTGAAATGCAGGAACGATGAATGATGGACTTGAACTCACCCTGTTCGATTCTCCGGAGGAGTATATCTATCTCGTTTGTGGCCATCTCCAGTTCTGACTCGACTTGCATTCGCATAGTATCCTTGTGAGATTTAGTGCGATTCTCTGACTCGCATGCAGCCCTCACGGTGATGGGGAGTTTGAGAAATTTCTCTGCTCCTTCCTTGATGCGGTTTTCTCTCTCAAGGAGAGCAGTGAGAGCTTCGAGCTGCGGGCGCGTTCGCGACATCCAGTTTGCCAAAGGGTGTATGCTTGCGCACCTGGTCATCGGGTGGCCTGTGCGCGTTCTCCGCATCTTGTGACGCGCCACTGGAGGTGAAACCAGTTGACTGAGAAGAGAAGGACATGTTGGATTGATGAGCAGTCGTAGATCCTGATGAATCATGGGTCATTGTTCATGGGCATGAGCACGAGCGAGATGTGCCGAGGATCTGCGGATCGTTGACCACGCCGCGTCGGCTCACTCGAACGGGAAAGAGTCACACTCCATGGCCTCATGTTTGGTAAATAACAAGAATTATCGTCGTATGTATGTACTCTTGCCAATCGCAGGAGAGCCGCACGACGACCCCTGCACGGCAACAGCTCGCCTTTGTCTAACGCTAGAAGAGGACGCGACGGAGGGTTGTCTTGCGCAGGATTGAGAGCAGCCAGCGATGACGACAGCAACGATGCAGTGTCGCATTCGATAGCAGTCGACACTGCACTACGTGGGCGGGACAAAAGAAAGATCTCCGACCTGACGTAGATGGGAACTGTCACGGCAACATCCGTGAGACTGTAGAATCAAGGTTCAAGCCACAATCTTCCTATTCCCCACTGCACACACCACATACTTGCCAGTCTCCTCAAGATGGGTACGTGCTAGCTCGACAAACTCCCCGTCCCCCTCGCTGATCCAGATCACGCAGTTCGCTACGCCGCCGCTGCCCTTGCCACCAACCCCGAAAAAAGTCAGTTTTCAGATGTTCTCTACCACACACCCCATGTCGGTCTGACTCTGCGTTCTGACAGCTGCCCGCGCTCGGGGCGAGTACTTGCGCACGCACTTCAAGAACATGCGCGAGGTCGCTGCTGCCCTCTCAGGTGCATCCTTGATCAGACAAACACTATCCAACCGAAACTGAGGATCTGATAGGTATGAAATTGACCAAGGCTTACTCTTATCTCGGAGACGTCGTGGAACACAAACAAGTTATTCCTTTCCGTCGTTACTCGGGTGGCGTCGGCCGTGCTAGCCAGGCCAAACAGTTCAAGACGACTCAGGGTGGGTCTCAGGAGGGCGAGCAGATGACGTTTATGAGAGATCTAACTTCATTACAACAGGTCGCTGGCCTGAGAAGTCCGTCAAATTTGTCACTCGCCTCTTGAAGAACGCCGAGGCCAACGCTGACGCAAAGAGCTTGGAGCTTGAGGAACTGATCATCAAAAACATCGTCGTCCAGCAGGCACCCGTACGTTTCAACAAACCTTCGTACTAGAACCGAGCTTTTAATTGCCCGACGTGCACAGAAAACCCGTCGTCGCACGTACCGCGCACACGGTCGCATCAACCCCTACCAGGGTCACCCTTGCCACGTCGAAATTATTTTGGCGGTTTCCGGGGAAGAGGTCGAGCGGAGCAAAGACAAGGATGCGGTCGTTTCTTCTTCCCTCTCGTCATTGAACCGACGACAGATTGCAAGGAGACGCATCGAGGCCGCACGTGCATGATTCTACTCACCTTGTTACCTCCTGACATCCAATGACGCATGTGGTTGGGTACACGAGCATGCATTTGCTATGGCACCAGACACGACTACCACGAATGCAATTCATTGCGTACAGCATGTCGGTTACGTTCGAAGAAAATACATAAATATTAGCATACGGGTCAAGGAACGTTTGCAGTTGAAAAGGAGCGGCGATCTTCATACGGTGGAGACAAAGGATTGGCGGGTGCGAGTTGGACGACGATACCATATTGGAAACATTTTTTAGACCCATCAATGGATGGTCACGGTGATCCTTCAACGTCTTTCACAATTTGCGACTGCAGAGATTAACGAAATGAACTCGGGTCCTCTGCAGTTGTGGGTGACCTACCAGTTATCGTATATGCGTTGCTCCCACTCCGCCTCAGTGCCATCGAGGTATTCGGACAAAACGTGTGCAAGCCAGTCGCAGATATAATCAACACGCACGATTTTAAACGGCGCATGACATTTTTCCATCGCTGCAAAAGAGCGGTCAACATACCGCCGTGTGCTCAGGAAGCGCGAATACAAACCCCGAACAGCCCATGTTATTGGACGGTAACGTTTCAGATTTATGAGATGGGTCCCAGGAACTTCTGGATGCTGGGCGTACGGTCCCGACCCGCATCCACGTGCAACTTCGCCGATGAAGAGCACTGTGCGGTGCGTGAGGCCGTCTGCTCCTTGCGAACGATACGGGCGAGGACACTCACTCATCCCAGGAAGTGCAGGGCAGCAACAACTCTGCAAGGCTTGCTTGTAAGCTTGCATGTGATGGTTTTCTTGCGTATAGAAATCGCTTAACGTAGCCTTCATTCGCTCATGATCCGGGCTAAGCTTCAACTTCTAGCAAACAGGTGAGGACAGGTGAGTGCTGCCCACTAGTGCACATAAATCCACATACCGTGATGAACGGAAGCACAGAAGGACGGTCGCAAGCGAGCGTAATGAGACATGAGGCCGAATAGTTGCGAAGTTCATGACACTTCTGTACCTATATGTTAGCCAGCCCATCGTTGAGCGAGCAGGACAAAGCTTACATAGGCCAATTCAAGGAAAAACTCGGTAAGCTCAGTTCGCATTTCCACCGATTCGGCGGACCCGATACAATTCATGACAAACCGGTGCAATGCTCTTTCGTACGCCATGAAATTTGCCACCTTGTGCGCAACTTCGGAGGTTGGCGGGTTGTCATCGCAGTCCCTGCTCATCAGATATCGAACCGCATCTTCAGGCTCGAAAGAACGGTACTTCTCCCACAACAAGAGCGTCATCTGAAGCGCCAGCATCGCATGCCCTCCAGGAGAGTGAAAATGCTGGAGTTTGACTTTCGAGAAGTCACGTTTCATCATTGACTTCTTCTCGCGTGGCTCCCAATTACTGCAAAGTAACTCTGGTCGAGATTTTTCTTCCGCGTGTGCGATGGTCTTCTGCATTCGGAGTCCTCTGGATCGTTCCCCAGCGCAGGCACGGGAGTGCAGCGAGTTGATCAATTTCGAGGAAACTTCCCGTGGTATGTCTTGTGCCAAGCGCGAGAAAGCAAACTGAGTGAGAGGACTGAATACCTCTGCGTCCTCTGCGCGCCAATGAAGATCCACCCAGAGGTACAACAGCCTCGCAATGCGCGTCTTGACTTGCAAAGAATGTGACTGTTCCTTGGAAGGAGATAATTGACATGATGGATTTTCGTCGTATCTGGCGACCAGAGCGTCGAATGTCTCTTTAGGGTTCGAGAAAAAGCGGAAACATAAGAAGAAGACATCGACTATCTCTAAGTCGCTATCGGAATCGGGGGTCGTCATATATCGCACGAGAGCCTTGAGAGATGCGAGTTGCGCCAGCCCGTTACGCCCTTTCCACAGTTCGGTAGCATCTTCAGGATGGGACATCTCGCCAACGTCCGGCGCCTGAATGGGAACGGGGAATGTCGCCAACGAGTTGCGGATATTGACTGAAATATGCACATATCCACATCCCAGATCGTCTGAATCGCTGTTGACTAGCGTGCTAGAGGCGGCGGAATCGGATCCGGCCGAGTCCAGTGCCGGTGGCTTCTTTTTTGCTCGGCCGCGAATGGAAAGGGGCTTGAGGAACAACGACAATTTTGATCTTTGGGACTTAGCAGGCGAGTCCGTCGAGCTTGGTGCACAACTGTCTTCATTGGAGGACAGTTGGTGGCTCCCAACGGAGGAAGGTGAGAGTGAATCCGATGCCTCGGATTCACCTGCAACCTGCACGACAGGGTTGCGCTCAACAGGAAGCTGCGGTAAAGGTTTCAATTGGGCTGCTTCGTAGGCGGCGGCATGCAAGAACCCTTTGAGACTGGACATTGTCAAGTCGAGGAAATGCATAGCAACCTGTATAGACTCCTGACGAGAGGAGGGGGGGTCATGGAGCGGAATGTGGTTGACGTGACCCATAAGCATTTCTCTCGAGAAGTTCACCCCACTCATTGCAAGATGGTACTTGGGACTGGTGGGTATATGCTCGGGGAGGTGCGCCATGGAGTGCAAAATCGCATCCAGACAGTGGGAGAATATGGACGCCAGCGCACGTAACGCATCGAGATCCTGGGATTCAGGGATTTTGCGAAGGAGCGAGAATGGCGCCAAGATAGCTGGGAAGGTCTTCTCGAGGTCGAACTGAGGGAGTACAGCATCCATATCAAAGATTCCGGAAGTAGGAGGAGCAGGCTGATCGCTGTCGATGCTTTCGGTTTTGGCGCCGGGCGAAACCTGGACCGGCGGAGAAGGAGAAAGAGTGGTAGGTGCGGCTCTCATGCGCGCCAGGGAACGTGTGTCTGCGGGTGAAGTCATGAGGGGGATAAGATTCGGAGCAAGTTTGATAAGAGATGGAGAGTGCGGCAGTGACTCGACCGATTGCAACGATGGCCCGTCATATGTACTCCCCCCGGGATATGGTGTTGGGGCCGCATTGAGAGGTTCCACAAGTCCACACTGAGTTGGACAATAGACGCCACATGTCGTGCAAATGGCAACCACACGTTGGCAGCTTTGTAGACCACGATTGGCATCGAGCTGAGACGGCCGTGTGGGCTAGTCAGAGTCCACGAACAGTCACATACGGACCGGCTGGTGGTGGTGAGCGACGAGGATGGTGTGGCTGAGATCGCCGGAGGCAAAGCGGAAGCAAAGCTGCATTGCCACCTCATGCGATGACCATCCTCGACAACACTGGCGAGTCTGAACTCGTCCGACTCTTGAATACTATCCAAGAACTATCAGAACAGCTCACGCAAAACAGGTCGCTTTCTATAACACTCCATGCATCTGCCGGAGCTGTGAAGGTGTGTGTCTTGCCTTCCTGACATGCCTGATGCTGAGCTGACGTCCGAAGTCTCAAGCTACTCACGCCCAAACCGGCTTTGTGCTGAGGAGGTGCGTCTGAACTGAGGGTGTCCGTGCGCGTCCATGTTGAATGCTCGTGGCACGCGCACAGCTTCAATCTCGACAAGTCACAAGGTATTTGCTTGGACAGAGCCTTGGGTCTTTGGCTTACAAGGAAGCATTGGTGCAGAGGAGTACGATGCTGAGCTCGAACGGATGAACACATCTCTTGCGGAAGAGAACCGAAGTCTATTGCACGACAACAAGCAGCTCGGTGCGCTCATCAAGGAGTACGAGCAGACGTTGGATAGTGTGATGGGCGCATTCCGCACGCGGGCTGTACGTCATTTACTCCTTTCCCGCATCCTGCTCTTTGTTACTTGCATGATGGGAATTAACCATACTTGTTGTGCAGCGGGATGTGCAGGAACACGAGCTCGCATTGATTCGCGAATATGAAGTCAGGCTCCTTGCGAAGGAGTCCGAGCATCTGCTTCGTGCGCTTTCATCGACCACAGCGGAATCATTTGCGCTGGGTCGCATATCTGCCACGCTACGTTGTCTCATGCGTGTTCTCAACGGCGAAGACGCGGCGTCGCCGTCCTCACTGGGCCCACTTCGTGAACCCAGCAACTCACCGTCGGACGACATTGGTTTCGGACAACGAGAAGAAGACGACGACTGGGCCTTGGAACGAGAGTGCGAGCTGTCGCGGCTGGAGGGTGAAAATAGCGTGTTAAGATGCCTGCTTGGCGTCGATGTGCGGGAGCCTGGATATCTAAGGAGAAGCGGCGGTGCGGTCGATCACGAGCGGTCGACGATTCCACGACACAATGATGAGGGGGCAATGCAGAGGAAGATGTTGGGTGGGGCACCTGGGACCGTCGGGCCTTACGGGACGTATAAGCGGAGCAGTGGAAGAGGGTAGCTGACAGGACACGCGTTCCCGGGGGGTGAGTCGAGGTCAGGCGGGTTGCAACGCGAGTGGCGACGTCGGGGGTGAGGCACAGGAACCCGCTGCGTGTCGAGATTAAGTAAATAGCTGAGCGACGATTAGGAGCACGTCGAAACCGTAGCGAGAGCGACCAGCCGCGTCTGTCTGCAACGATGGCGTCGAGCTCCGGCGGTCTCAGATCAGCGCTCGACGACGCCGGCGCGGTCTCGGACGACGGCGACTGGGCAAAGGCACCTGAGGTCGTCAGCACCGCACACCCGTCCCCGACTCTCACCCCCGCCCAGCGCCCCACCGTGTGTGTCGCCCACAAATCCCTCTTCCACTCCTGGCTAGCCCGTCGCCCGTCCATCCCGTCCCCCACCGCCCCCTCGCACCCGTCCAGCTCGAGCAATGTCGCTGTTGCCTGCGGACACGGTCCAAGCGCCAAAGCAAAGGGCAAGGACCGCTCCCTCGCCTGCGCGGACCCAAGCGGATGTGCCCACGGTGAGTGTCTCCTGCCTGTCTCGGTCGCAGCGGCTCTGCGGGTTCAGCGCGGAGGCAGCAGCTGGCCAGCGCTCATGCTCTCGTGTCCATGTTTCCCCACGACTCACTCCATCCTCTCCCCCCCCTTTTTTGTAAAGATGCCGACGACCTCGTCGCCAAGTTCTCAAATCCATCCACCGTACACGACTCTTCTTCACATGTCGTTCCCCTCCATCCGCGCTTGCAGAACAACCATACCATGCCGTTCCATGCGTGCAGGCCTCGCACAGGCCTTCTCTCAGCTGCCTCCGACGCCCTTGGTCTTCGTAGGAAAATCGGTTCTGTCTCTCGAAAGAAACCAACATCTCACTGCACACCCCACGCAAGCAATGTCATGCCCGGCGTCATCGAGATCAATGCCTGTAACGATACTACTATCACCTCAACGGTCGGTGGTACAACCGCCCACAGAGACTACGAGCACGAGGAGCGCGATCGGTTACGCGACGCAGCTGCACACTCGATTGGGCTCGATCCAGAGCTTCTCAACGACTCGCGCCAGTCGGAAAGTCTCTCTTCGCTGGATTCCCCTCAAGGTCCACCCCCCCAGCCTGCACCCACTCCGTCCTTTCCTGCAACACTGGCGGCACTCCGCCCACTCACGGAACTGTCTGCAACGTTACCAAAGTTTACTCCACCCTCTTCTATCCTTGTCTACGCGCTCGCGAAACAGTGGAAACCCCGTACAATCGTCCTCACCTCACATGCGGTGAGTCAAAAGACCCACGTCCATTTGTTCAAAGGCGCATCGCCGGATGAGAAGGAGCTTGAGAGGTTAGAGATCACCGAAGACAGCGTCATTTTTGTTGCTGAAGAAGAGGTCGGTGGGAGGGGCAACGTCGTCAAAGTCGCCGGAAAACACGTTGGTGCGAAGCGGAGCGTGCCAAGTGAGGAGGACGCTGTGCGTTCCATGTGGTTTTTGCAAATCACGGACCCTACGGAGTCGCAGCGCTGGATTGCCGCGATCAAGAACGCAATTTTGAGCCAGAGGTAAATTATGTTGTGCACTGACTTGTCCCCGGCGCTCTAACGTTGATACAGGGCCTTGCGTGCCGGTCTCGATATTCTGGCGCTGGCCGACGGGGGACATGAGCCCAAGGGCGATATGGACGTCATGCTCTCCATGCATCTACAGGGAATCATATCGACGCAGCCGACCAAACCCCCCACCGGCATTTCTCCCTCAATACCGTTGAAACCTTCTTCACCTTCCCCTCCGTCGTCGCTTCGTTCAGTGAGGATATCGCCCTCACCCGCCACTGCCATCAAAGGAATCTTCACCGGGACACGGCCTCGCTCACCTTCACTGGAAGGATCACCTTCCCAGGCCCATCTACCAGGACATGCAGAAGACTCTTTTGGTGCAGTGGGCACCAGTCTTCTCACCATGCTCCGCACCAATGCTTCCACAGATCCCGGCTCTTCTCCCTCTCTCTCGCTTCCTCTTCCACTCCCACACATACCGCGACAAGGTTCGCCCGCTCAGAGTCTGCGATCAACCAACGCGCCGGTTGTCATTGCTGCATCAGATTTGAAGATATCGAAGGAGCGTGATGTACCAGAGGTATCTATTGTTCCAGAGGGCAGTTCTACCAGTACACCCCCTAGCTCAAATACTCCACCCACTCCTTCCCTCTCGCCCCCAAACACATTGACCCTGTCTCTCCAGCCTCCTCCCCGGAAGTGCAAGTATGCTGCCGTATTCTCCCCTGTCATGTCTTTGCAAGAGCAGCAGGCAATGTACAAGCAAGCCACTGGTAATCGCAGTGTTTCAGGAAACTTTGGCATTCCAACCAGGGCGGGCTTCGATGCAGAAGATTCGCCCACGTCCCGTAACTCTTCTGCCTGCCCAAGTGGATTGCCGCGTTCTCTCTCCCCGAACCGGGGCATCGGGGCGCCATCCCCTGCTGGCGAAGCATGGGGGAGCGAATTGACCAATGAGGCGACATCAACTCTTGCGCGTAGCGTGACCGTTCGTTCTCCATCTCCCGATGGTGGATCCGTACCAACGGATAAGCTTTTGCATAATACGTCCATCACCAAAAGATGGTCTCGCCAAGGTATTCCCCTTCCAAAGCGGCTCACTCCACCCTCAGGACCCCCTCCTGCAACCCCATATTCACCAGAGAACAATCGTCGTACCTCAATGGCATCGAGCACATCCACACCCCATCCTTACGCTGCAGACCGCCCGCCCAGTACTTCATCTTCCAATTCGCACTCTCCGGCAGGAATTAGCCCCAGAAGTAGCCCCTCGTTGTCGGCCACATGTTGGAACCGTACCTCTGGATCCTCGAGATACAGCGCCAGTTCAATGAGTACCTCTGATTCGCGGGCTCCGTCTCACATACCAGTTCCAGTCGCGGAGTCTTTCTTGGAGTCGGTTGTCGGGAATGCAGCGTTATCGAGGCCGATGTCCTTGTCAATGCCCCGCTCGTCCCCTGCGGCACACGTGGGAACAGCTAAACGGCGTTCAATGCCACCACCGCGGCCAGCGCCCAATTTTGCTCCCCCTCCTGCGCCGATGGTTCGAGAGTCTACCTCAGGACTTGCACCATCAACGGAGCCTGCTCCTTCGCCGCAAAAATCCTTCCGAACTTCTGTCGCGCAGCGCGCCCTGCGGCTCTCTCTGACGGCACCCAAGCCGCCACCTTCGTCCGATCTCCCTCCTCGACCTGACGAAGCTGCATATGATCAGGGCCACCGCCGGAACTCTACTAGTGGCAACATCGCAAGGACTGGCACGTCAGTCCTGTATCCCATTCCTCCACCATCGTCGCGTCCAGCGTCAGCACTCTCAGGAAACTCTAGTCCCATCCAGCCTACCTCTCCTCCCTCAAGGGGCTTCTCCATCAGACAGCGTCTGCGTATTCTCAGCAACCCTCCCACCTTGATGCCTCCAGTCCAGGTTAGCACACTGGATCTCAGCGAGGACAACGACGACGAGCCTTCCACGCCTTACCTCCAGTCTCCCCAGCCATTTTGGCTCGGTGAGCATATCACGACGATGCAAAACGACCCCAGCTTCCTCCAGCTTTCGACCCCCATCACACCGACCATGCCCAAACCTCCACCTCGTCGTTCTCTCCGGCCAATGAGCCCGTCATCAAGCGCGTTGAACGGCTTGCGCACCCCGCCGCTCAAGCCAGACCGCGACTTTGTAGCTCTCTCCCCTCCCCCCCCTCGGAGGGGCTCCAAGCCCAATGTAGTCACGGTTACGCAGCCAGAAAACTTTGCAGCGGAAATGCCAGAGTTGGTACATCCAGAAGAGAGTAAGCTTGTAACACTATCTCAGCGTGGATCAGTGGTTTCGCTTGGCTTCGTGACAACATCGTAGATTGAAGTACTTTCCTATTTTTTCTTGCGTCTTGAAAATCGCCTTGGTCACGAGCACCTTTCACCCATTTGCACGACCCTACAATGAACACGTATCAAACTGTTCACAATGGAATTGGAATGCATTGTAACATCAAGTGAGACACCTACAAAGCGCGATCGACAGACAATAGAAAAGGGCGAAGGAGAGGGACGATAACTCATGCGAAACTATTCTCTACATCTGCGCTATCTTCTCCTTCCAAACTCGCGAACTGTGCAGCGGAGTATGAGCAAATAGTTCCATCAGGAGGTGGGAGTGGCAACTCACAGTCAAGAATGCAGCAGGTCGGTGTTCCTCTGCCCAGAACAGGAGAGGTGTATCGAGAATCATACTGTACGGCAAATTGGGTGACCACAACTGAGTGAGGCCAATACCGTAGTTCCAGACTTTGCCTTCAGGCACGAGGGTCATGCCGAAGATACGATCCGACAGCAATAACTGGACACGCTCGGACATGGTAGGGTTGAAACCCGGCGGATTAGCGGAGTTGTCCATATTTTTACGACCCCACTCGAAACCAGCGACAGCCAACGAGTGAGCAGATAATGAGACGGAACCAGGAGTGAACGAAGCCGCAATACAGATCGTTGATGATCCAAATTCGGGGTGATCGGCCAGAAGCTTCGCTTGTGTCGTGACATCCGTAGGGGATAGGTGGTTGAGCTCAAGTGCCTGGGTCTTGACCCATCCCAGAGGTTCGAGATCTTTCAGGAGGAAGTCATCCTTGGGAAGCTGCGTAGGCAATTCAACATTGTTGTTGCTGCCGCGCTGGGGTACCCATGCCACTGCCTTGATCTCCTTGACTTGCTTGTTGTCTGGGGGGGAGACACCATACAAGAAGGCGGCAACCTGTGTCCGCAAGTCCGCAGCGGTGATGAATGCGCGCAGGACATTCTTTGGCAGCACATATGTATACGAAGCGGCGTCATCTTTCACATCGTCATTGGACACGTAGATATGTTGGAGACGAAGTGGAAGATGAGTTGCAGAAATGGCACGAACGCGCCAGTCAGATTTGCTGCTGAACACTTGCTGCTCGTAGCTCGTTGCTGAAATATCATTGACTCGGTCTGCAGAATGCGCATCGAATTTATCACTTACTCGTTATAGTCTGGATGGTGTCACCGTGAATGTTGGTCGTTTGGCTGTTATGAAAATTAGCAGAACATCCAACTACTGCCTGAATGAGTACTGACGTCTGAACGGCTGTAACCTGCCCCTGGGCTTCAGTGCCCTTTTCCAATTCCGCCATTTGCTGGCGCTGGACAGAGGGGGCAGCAATCTCTTGCCCAAGAATGATATCACGGATCTCGCTGGCTGTCAATGAGGCGATGTTGACACTGTTACGTTTGCCGAAGTCCTTTGATCAAAAGTATAACACGTAGTCATGAAGAATTCGAAGGTGGATAATGCAATCACTCACAGCCAGAATGAGGTCCTTCATGGCAACCTCAACCTTGATCCACTCATCATCCGTCAGAGTTGGCCACACGAAGTGCGGTTCTGTAGTCGTGGACTTGTCGGGATGAAGAATAATCTTCGCCTTTTCGTTGTTGACGTGCAGTCCGCGTAGCAGAAGGATAAGGCGAGAGAATGCAGTGTAGCTAGAGATGGATTTTAACCAGTCATCTGGGGAGATGTAAGATTAGTAAGATCAATATCAGTAACAGGAAACATCGGACACACCATATAGACTGAATAGCACCATCTGCGGCTGCGTAGCGCGCTACCAAAAGTTGACTTGTAAGTCAAAGAATTTCGCAAACGATCAAAAGACTTACAAGGATCAAGTCACCAAACTTCTCCATCTTCATGCATGCTTGGAACGGAAGCTGCAACTCACTACCCTTGATGACAATGTTCGGGAAGTCCAGCAAATGCACTTCGAGAGGATCTGGGAAACGAAGTAGGCGAAGCTCTCGCGGAATGGTATGTGGTACTTACCCAACATTCCCTTTCGAGTGACAATCACTTGCTTGGGCTGTTCCTCAACAGGCAGAGAACGAACCAAAGCAGCCACTTCTTCGGCTGTCTTCCACTTCGCAAGTTGTCCCAAACGCTTCTGACCAGCCCAGACACTAGTGTGGATGATTTTCAAGAAAAGTTGCCCTGATCGTGGATTAAATATGAAGATGGCACCGTCTAATTGAGAGAATAAGCGATTATTGCGCCAAAAAACGAGAGCTGCTTGCTTACTGATGGGTTTAGTGGTCAAATTACCCTCAAAGGTCTTGTGGATCGTGACACGATAAACGTTGGTGTCATCAACGAACCCTATATCACTGGATGAGCAAGTATTGGATATACCAAATCTGATACACGTACAAATGATCTGATTCGAAAACAGCTCCGAGTAGTTCTGACTGTTTAGGTATGGTTCCGTTGGTTCTGAAGAGTATAGCTGGAGACCCTTGCGTATACGCTCGCGCAAGACATGACAGGCCGGGTTGGCCTTCATGACCTTCGCCATAGCCTGCTGAATAAGAGGCTTCATGCCAGGGAACCAGTTTCCGTAAGCCGACCACAAGTTGTAAGCCAAATCCATGCCGATCATGACACCAGTGGGAGATGGATAAATGCTCATCGAGTCAGACACCTGATTGACAAGTGAGATACGAAAGCGGTTCGAACACGATCATGACTACTTACATAGTCCAAGAACTTGGCACGAGTATACCGCTCGATATCATGCGAATCGAAGTCACCCCATCGGAGCTGTACGTCAATCCAGTACTTGTTACTTGTGGTGCCATCCAAGACATCTTTGTTCTGAAGGAGGGAATGAGCATTCGCGTAACCTTGTAAGATGAAAGAACACACGTCGGTTACAAGAGACGGGCGGGTAATGTTCCATTTGTAAGCAGAGAATAACAAGATGTCGGCGCAGGACGAGTTCATCTTGTAACTCTTACGAGGGTGAATTGTCTCCTTCTGAACTGTCTCGATCTGCAACGCCTCGAGCTCCTGGTCGAACACCTGACACAAGTCCATTACTACACTCTCGTGAACTAAGGAAGATCGTGAGAGTGAAGCAAGCTCATAAAGCATATTTGAACTTACTCTTCTGCCACAAATGAGCACGGAAGATCTGGATCAAACTGATCTTGAGCGTAGGAATTTTGCCGTGCATGAAGATACCCGTCAAGTCGAGTTGCACTTGGAAACCAACGTAAACGTTCGCGCGGTTGATCGTTGGGCTCCACCAGAGAGTAAATCGGCGGTTCGGAATCTGGTTCAGACCGGAGCGCTGGGCATTCGTGAGCTTCTTGTATCGCATGGACTCCTCGAAGCCGGACGCTTTCTCCCAGAAAAGACCCTCCCAAGTGGGAAAGTAAGTGCCCTTGAACAGCGTGTGTTCCAGAATCCCTTCGACACCACCAAGAGCAGCGATGACATCGACCCGGTAATTGTTGAGCTGCCACAGCTTTCCGTCATGCCTCTGCGAAGTCCACCAGAAGGGATTGCTGTACACAGGTTAATTAAGTATGAGCAATGGAGGTAGTACAACGTACTGTTTCAACAGTTGATATTGTTTCCAGTCAGTACGCACACGCCAACCACGATCATAGGCCAAACTTGAGAAGAGACATCAGTGTTGAGCAAAGACGATGTTGTTGAAAATAACTTACGTATGCCGATCCTTCTGGAATAACGTGTTGATCCGAGGAATACCTCTGTCCCAACTATCTTCCAGATCTTCCAGAGTAAGACGGCGGTTCTGTGCATTCGCCTCCTTCCGCTTCATGGAGTATTCTGACCAAACGCGTGCAGAATCCAGGAACTCGGCCTCCCATGGCTGGAGATAGCGGTATAGGTTGGGAATGAGTTGATCTTCCTCATGAGACATACCGGCGCGGAAGTGCGTGACTCCAACGTCAGTCTGCTTCGACCATCGAAGATCACTTTGAGGAATCAGAACATGACCCATTGACAACATTCCGAGGCCACCGAGTTCCTTGGGCGTATAGAACACAACTGGAGGGAAACGTGAGGGCATCTTACTGTTCAAGCCAATCTTAACCCGCGTCTGGATCTTGTTCTCTGCCTTCACCAGCGCATCAAGTAACTCGTTCGTGTGAATAACTGCCTCGCGATAGTAGGTCATGAGACCAATGAGGGCAGTGTTCCACTTGTTGACGATCTTGGAGAAAGTCGTGGAACCAGAACTCATCAACACTTGTCTGATGCGATTGTTGAACTGCTGGACACCTGGGCAAAAAGCTCAGTTCAGCATTTGAAAGGGGAACTGCAACAACTTACCGTCGTCAGACACCCGAAGGAAGGCCTGCGCTGTGCGCTCCTTCGTCTGCTCATTTGTAAGGTTCCAGACTGCATCCTTCAACGAGAACTGCTCTCCGCCCATCGTCCTAATCTTCGGTAATATGCGAACCTCAAATCCACACATGGAGAACAGAAGTTGAGGATTATTCTGAGAATAGACACTGACGAACGTGTCCTCCCATTCGATGGTTGTCAGAGACCTGGGCAAACTCTGCTTCACGTTCCAGAAGACGGCTCTACCGAGGTTGACGTCGTGCTTGATAAGCCTCATTCGACAGTCACGGGGCCAGCAGCGCTTGTTATTGTAACCAATGACGTTGTTGTTCGTTGGATCTGGGTTGGCACTCAAGTAACGTTGGATGAGATCCCTAGCCTCGTCGGCTGAAAAACGGAAAAGAATGTGCAGCCTGTCGACGTAGCGGGAGTATAGTCGAATTGGATGTCGCGTTTCAGTGGCAGAATCACGGTACTGCAAGAAGTTGTTTGGCATCTGAGGTGGACCCGCCATTTCGCTGGCCCTTTGAAGACCGAGGATCAGAAGATCGAGCACAAGGCCGTAGTACTGGAAGACAAAGGCAGAGAATTGCAGACCACGGATGAGACCGTATGCATTGGTATGCGCCATGTCCTTATACGTCAAAACTGAATAAACGACATTAACAATGATGTGCACAACATAGAGATATCGAGCTCACCAGTGTTATTCTTCGCGGTAATATAATCTGCCAAGTTATGATCCAAGATCAGGCGAAGTAGACGGTTGAGGAGCGTCAGGTCGATCTTTTCGTACACCTTCGAGAACACTGTTTCCATCATAACGTTGCACTCCCCCTCACTGGTCTCCCAGACGTCAGTCAAGTTGTTGATACCTTGACACCACTTATATACGAGGAGAGGGGGGGGCTCAGTATCAGCGGGCTTGATCCAGGCAGGGAACAATCCTCTCTTGTCCGCTTCGAAGAACAGGAATTGATCAAGGTACTACACCGGCAGTTCGTCAGTGAAGCAACGAGAATCGTGAGCAGTCTTACAGCATCAGTTATCTTTTCTACAGGCTCGATGTCGTAGCACGGAATCAATTTGTCATAAGTGTCAAAGAACTCGATGCCTGCCTCTTTGAAGGCACGCTGTGTAAGAAGCAGACGTTTGATGCGTGACAAACCTATGTACTGCATAAGACATTCTACAACCCAGATTGACAAAGAGGTGACTCACATTCATGGGGGTTGTCGTACGCTTGTTCAATAAGAGCAAGCTCCTCACGCTGCGACTGATTGAGGCGACCTTTGACTGAATAAGCCTCCTTCAGTTTCTCAAGGGCTAAGACTAGAAGTTTGGTATCATGTTTATACGACAGGGGTCTGTATCCATAAGGTGAGACGGGACCCAAATCGAGAACAAAGAGACTTACGGGAATGGAATAGGCGCAAACTTGCGGCTTTCCAACCAATGAACAGTTGCAGTGTATATGGCTACAGCCTCTTCAGCGCTGATGTAAGGACCATCCTTGAGATAGCCATGCTGCCTCTCCTGTTCAGCCTTGAGATAGAGGCCTAATTCCACTGTCAGAGTGACCACCGCATGAGACATCGTACCACGTACGAGTAAGGCGACCCAGATTCTTCTTCACGACCGCCTTGTCGACAGTGGCACCACGCCGGATGCGCTCACGGTTGTAGTGAGCGACACTTGGATAAGTCACACATTGAGTAAAGTCATCCACAACCTGCGAAAATCACTTACGAGCACCACCAATCGGCCTTACTCTTGATGTACCGTAAGATGATGTTCTCGATAGCAGTAGGCATCCCAGGAACCTTCCAAGGAATGTTTGCCTTCCAGCACCGCCAAGCTTCGGACAAGTGCTGCAGGATTGTCTTCGCCTTGTTCTGTTTGATGGACTCCGGCATCATGTCCAGAATATCGTGCATGACAGCGGCACGAAGTTCGAGGTCGTAGTGCGACTCCACGCGCTGCTTCGTTACGGTTTTCGCAATACCCTTGCTATTACGACCCTCGAACTGACGAGCAAGAAGATTGCCGAGCCAACGCTCAAGAAGGGGAACAATGCCACGCATGAAAAAGAGCCAGACTCGCCAACCAGGTGCCCAGAAACCGCATCCAGGTCCTTTACCGACAGGACCAGTGTTGAAGCGATAGTATATCAAATGCTTCAAATCCTTGGTCATGCGGACTTGCCTCATCAGCTAAGGAGATGACGGATTAGCAAACAAAAATGGACGAAATTGTCACAACTGACCTTGTACTTGTACCGGTACATGCCAGTGAGGGCACCGATATGAGCGAAGATGTATTGCAAGGCATCAGCGAGTTGGAAAGCATCAACATTACCAAGGCGGAACTGGACATGCGCATCGACGACGAGCTTGGTGAGCCGCAAGATTTCGCGACACAAGTGGAACGCATTTCCAAAACGAGATTTTTTGCGCTCCTTGGTTGTGAGTGTCTTGACGGGCTTCAAGTTCATGTTATAGTCGAGGTGAAGATAGTTCAGATTCTGTAAATGGGACATGAATGAGGCATCACGATACGAAGAAAACTGGGGCTGCAGGTACCTTGCGATGAATTAGTAAATTGAGCATATTGTAGCCCTGTCTGCAGACTTGCAGGCCAGCTTCGACCCAATCAAGCCTTGTCGTTTGGAAGAACTTTGTGGCCTTTAATTGTCGGAACAGATTCTTCTTGGTCATGGCCTTCTCCGGACGAGTCTTGAGTTCGTTCAAGACATAGCACTTGAGCAGCTTCTGGTAGGAGACGCGGACTTTGACAGGCTGATTGAGCGGACAGTGCTCAAGGTACCAGTTCTTCACCAATGGGACGTCTTGTGCACGCCTCATCCGGCCAGATCGGCGGTTGTATGGATCAGGGGCCCACCACAAAGCGATAGCATCGGCAGTGAGGTCGTTTTCCAGAGGCTTGTCCTCCAAAAATGGATGTAGTTCGTCAGGAAGCTCCAAATCGTCCTCGTCAGAACCGTTGGGACCAAATATTTTGACCTCGTGTGAGACGAGAGGGGCATTCTTGGGTGTTGCGCCGCGAAGGGAGATGGGGTTGATGAGGGGATCAAAGTAGAAGGCGGGCAAGTCAGGGTCGTCGGTGCGAATGTAGACGTTCTTGGGTACGTGGTAAGGTGAGAGGTGGACTGAGCGAGGGAGGGAGTTGTACAGATGTGGGAACGCGACCTTGTACTCGGTACGAATTTGATGACGGATGATCACCTTGCCAATGTCGTTGAACTCGTTCCAATCTTCATCGAAGGTATCCATATCGCGGTAAAGGGGTTCGAACTTTGGACCGCCGGGGATAGCCATGTTGAGAGCCTTGGCAGTGAAGAAGGATTTTTTGTCGAACAAGTGACTTGCGTTACTATCGGGACAGTCTGACAACAACGTGCGGCCAAGACGATACAGATTTGCCATGACAGGGAGAGTGAGGGACCAGTAGCGGTACGAGGAGCCATTGACAGCAGGGGTATCGACAAGTGGTTTTGGATCGTAGAACCAGTCGATGATTGGAGCATCTTCGGCAGCATCCAACTCGAGCTGAATTGCCTCGAGAGGTTCGACGTCGAGAACGTTGTCACCATAGTCGAGCGGGGGTTCTTCGTCGTCAAACGGAGGGAAGCGCATACGTTTGAAGTGTCTGCGGTCACGTTTTTCTCGGCGCATGGCAAGCCACATGGTACTCCACTGTGCATGATAAACGGGCTCGATGACGCGGGGGATTTCGTTCACAAAGGTGATGGCGCCAGTGATGTGATAGAGGACAGGAAGTTCGCGGACTTGCTCCCAAGGGTAGGGGATGTTCTCAAGGAGTTTCATGACGGCATGGGGCACGTACTTGAGTGCACCGAGATGGACACGCTTGTCGTTGCGGAACTTTCTGTTGCTCATGTCACCGTGGTCCTTGATGATTTTGCGGACATGCTCTGGAGGGAGGTCCTAAAGGACGAGATAACGAGCGGGGAGAGGACGGGACGGAGCACACAGACCTGTTTGCCCATGTCAATGTACCCACCCTTGCGCTTCTCGCCATAGCGTTTCCTCTGCATTGACAGCCATTTCTGCGATCGAAGGGCGAGCAGCTCTGGAGGCATGCGGGAGGCTTGTTGCTGGCTGAACCCCGGAGGAGGAGGGGGAGGCGGCATGCCCGGCGGGGGGGGAACCAATGCAGCGCTCATGGTCGACGGAGAAAGAATGTGCTGACTAAATGGATTCAGACTCCGACCGGGCGACGAATTAATGAGATTTAGAGCCAGTTCGGTACTTTGGTTAACAAGGAATAATCAATGATTATTATCGGCTAGAAGAGCTGGGATTCAATGATTATTATCGGCTACTGTGTCGGCTAGGAGCGTACGTACCCCAGTTCGAATGAGACTCCGAAATCTCAGTTTGAAATTCTGCCAAATCGGGATTTGGCAGTGTCTCTGGATTCATCGTCGTCGCAATCGCTCGCTCGGTAACGCTGATCTTATCCTCTGCCTCAGGTCCCCTGTGCTCACATCCTGCACCTCACGTCCCAGCACTCTTCATGCACCCTCTTCGACCGGAACAGCGCCATCGGCTCATCCAATACCTGTCACTCCTACTCAGCATCATTCTTTGTGCTGTCGTTGACACAGCAAGCTCAATTGCTGAGCCCCACAGGTCTCCAGAACCATACCACACATCAATCCTGTCTGGTGAAGGATGGGTACTTGAGCTATTGACCGGTCATCCAGAACGCATTCGGAATGAGCTTGGAATGCATGCCGAAGTCTTCAACGAACTGATATTGGTCCTTAGGAGCCATGGACATCAAAATGCAAGATCAGTTTCATTAGAAGAACAGCTTGCCATCTTTCTCTATATCTGTGTCACTGGACTCCCTATAAGGCACGTAGGGGAGAGATTTCAACGAGCGAATGATACAATATCACGGTATGTTGGTTTTAAACATAGTGCGCTTGTGTTGTGACTATTTTTTCAGCTACTTCCGCAAAATGGTAGTCATTTTCTCATCTCCGCCATTCTACACTGCCTATGTCCATCCACCTGCAAATACGCCAGTCTCTTCAAAAATTCGGAGGAATCCCAAGTTCTGGCCATATTTCAAGGATGCGCTTGGTGCAATTGATGGAAGCCACATTCCAATCGCCCCTCCTGCCCAGATAGCTTCACCATTCCGTAATCGGAAGGGGTATCTTTCGCAAAACTGTCTTTTTGTGTGTGACTTCGAGCTTCAATTCACGTATGCACTTACAGGATGGGAGGGATCAGCCTCAGATGCCCGTGTGTATGATGATGCTCGTTCACGCAATCTTGACATTCCTAATGACAAATACCTTCTTGGCGACCTCGGCTTT
>JBBPOI010000197.1:0-21666 GCA_038091355.1 Phylloboletellus chloephorus | reverse complement strand
AATATGTACGTATTTAGATGATACGTATGAAGGTTATAATGGGGATGATACCCCTCTGCCCTAAATGTGGCGGGCGAAGATGAAATTTGAAAACCGTAAACTGACGGTGCGGAAGTTGTATTTTCGTCTTGCTTCAAGACGTTTGGTCAAGGTGGCCAACACCCTCCCCTAGTGCACTATGGGGAAACAGCAACGTTATTCTTATTTATAAAGCGCCGAACGAGCGCTATAACAACCGGATAGACGGGTGGTTTGCCCGCTAGCGTCAGGTGCTAGTAACCTTTATCTCCTTGACCCTGGAGCCCGGGTGGTGCTATACCAGCTTAATCCAAGTGTTACAAGTCCTTAGACCTGCGCCACAGGGACTCCACTAGCTGATCTACTGAGGTGCACTAAACCCCAATAGATATGTACAAGGGTGAACGGTTTTACAGATAACCGCCGAACTGGCAAGGAGAGGGAGAGAGGAAAGAGACAGAGGCTACACCGAAGTGCTAGCCCAGGTCCCTGAAGAGTAGCTACTTGACTAAGCAGTCACACGATCACACAAGATACTAGCTACACCTAATGGACTTGATGCCGAAGCAAACAAGTGGATTAAGCTGGGGATTAACTATGATACATGGTCCTTTATATACCCCAGACTACTGCGCACGGACCAAGCTGTGCATGGGAAATAGAAGGTTCTAATCAGAACACATGTCAAACGTGTGTGAAATAGAAGCGTAAATAGAAGTGGTAATTAAGAAGGCTGTATGCCTCATGTATTTAATAAAGCGGAGATTAAAAACACGTGTTATGTCATGTGACATGCTTATGTAATAGCTAAGTATTATGCCAGGTCGAGCGTTCGATCCTGGCCAAGTCCAACTCTTTTACTATAGGGGCATTTCGTTCGTATAGGGGAGACAACGTGTTTATAACAGATTTCATATCCAACGTCATTCAGCATCGCAATACCATCTATCTTGACGAACTCCAACGCGAACTTTGGATCAAGCGCTGCAAACATGCCACTCTGTCCACCCTTCTTCGAACCCTCCAACACCTTGCTATCACCCGAAAGATCGTCTCCTCATCTGCAGCGGAGCGGAATGAAGAAACACATGCATTGTACATGAATCATATTGCTGCAGAGGTACCCGATCCAAATATGCTGGTTTTTATTGATGAAGCAGCCAAGGACAAACGAACGTCCACCTATCAACATGGGTGGTCAACAAAAAGGAGTTCGTTGCTGTGTCAGGAGATGCTTTGTTCATGGTGACAGATTCTCCATCCTTCCTGCCATCACCCTCGATGGAATTATTGCATATGAGATCATCGAAGGCCCTGTCGACAGCCAGCACTTTTTGAAATTTTTGTGAGAACATGTGGCATGTCTTTTATCATTCTAAATGTTTTTATCAGCTTACTTTTGAACAGATGCCTTTTACCAACCCGTATCCTGGTCCCCGCAGTGTCATTATAATGGACAATTGTTGTATTCACCAGATCGAGGAAGTTCGCATCCTCATTGAAGATATGCATCGTATGTCATTACATATATGCCTGCTCTTTTGTTACAACTAACTATCTACAGTTTGCAAGCTTATTTACCTTCCTCCCTACTCCCCCGATTACAATCCAATCAAGCAAGCCTTTTCCGCGATCAAGGCATTCTTCCAGCATCACTCTGATGACTTGTCAATGACTGTAATCGCTCGTGCATGCCAGAGTATCACACCAGACAAGGCGGAGGGTTTTTTTAGAGCATCGGGTTATATCTTGCGTGAATGACACTCCTGTGGCTATTATTGTGTGCTAGTGAATTGTTTGAACACGAGATTGATTTCAAACAAGTGACAATCGACAATCGATACAACTAGTATATCGAGCTACATAAATGACAAATAGTTTAGAAGAACAAACTATTGATGGCATCCTCGTCTGCATCTTCAGAAACGACAAACCCCTTCGGAACAGGAAGCCAGATGCCATGATCCGTAGACTGGTACCAAAGATCATGATTTTTTCGTCCATCGTCATCACCAGCTTCCATTGGAGGTCCTGTGAAGCGACAGCCACCACCATTGTGATACTTCTTCTCATATGTGACCTTTTTCTTTGGCAGAGTAATAGTCGCCTGCCTCGATTGGCCTGTCAGGCTCTGGTCAGTATTGCTATGCTTTCGCTTTGCATCAGAGCTGTTCCACCACACAGTACAACCTCTTTTCAGACGAATTATATCACCAGTTGGGATCCCGATTCCCAAGAGCATCTTGTCATCAATATCTTCAAAGATGTCGGGACCAATGTGCTGCGCCAGAAGCTTTTTCTCATACATAGTGGCATCGGTAACACCAAGATCTGTTTCAGCGTACTTGAGAAACCGCGAGAGCTGGGAGGGTGACAGAAGCAGAGGTGAGGTGGTTCTTTCTACGACACGATGGACAGGTGTTGATGGAGCCTGAGTGATTGGAGCACGAGAAAGTAGGCCAGAGTTGGCCAATGTCTGAAGTAAGATGACAGAAGTAAGCGAGTTGATGTCGGGTGCTGGGTTTGAAGATGGTGGGGGCTGTGAATGGCTCTGTGCCTTGCGTGCTGGATGCAAGAACAGTGCTTTGTTGGCCATGTCGAACGATGGTATATTGGGCAGCATGTTCAATGTCGCCTGCCCTTCTTCCTATAGACTGATTAGATTTTTTGTGAGTGGTGGCTGTTTGAGAAGTATGTACCAAAGCCCGAGCCCAGTCAAGCACCATAGCTGGAGTAAGCTGCATGGCACCTGATGCTCCGACGTATGTGAGGCCTTCGTCATGCTCATTCTTGTAAACCTTGGTAAGCTTTATGTGCCATCGAGCGAGACGCATGTCCAGGTCCGAGGTAGTTTTAGATGACCGGGTCTTATCAAACGTGTTAGAAACTCATCTGATCAGAAAGAAACAAAAAGAAAAAATTTACCTGACGATTGTCTGAGATGTCCGAGTTTTCGCCCTCAGAATCTTCATTACCAGCTTGATATGATGGCAATTTCTCGATGTTCTTCATGTCCACAAGTATCTTCGTTACACTGGAAGGGTCACCTGTGTCAACAATCTTTTGCACCATGTTCTTGTAGTCCAGCTCGTTATCCACATCCATCGCATCACTGACACATTGGCTAAATATAACTTCTGTGAGATGAGGAAGCAAAGGGCGAAAAGAACAGCATCAAACCTCTTTGCCTTCAGGACAATGAACTTGAACGAGAAACATTGCTTGCTAGAGACCTTGTACTGTTGTTTCTCATGCTTCTCAAGAATGCCTTCCAAGAATTCGAGGTAGTTGTTCTCCTCGAGCACAAAGAGCAATTCCTTCATTTTGATAGATTTCTCTTCACGCTTGGTAGAGGCCTTGCCCTTGGAAGTGAGCTGTTTGAGCTTTGAGTAGACAGTGAGGGCTACAGCAAAGGGATAGTACTGGCTCTCTGAGGGTTGAGTGCCGGCTCGAGATTTCTCAGTCATCTCAGTCATGGGAACAGAGTGATGATATATGGCAACGCACGCCAGTTTCAAAAATCAGTTTTCCACGTACTTATGAAAACAGCTGTAACTTCCGGTCTCCATCGAAGACCTACCTTTTGGCCCAGGTGAGCGACTGTTACACTTGCCACTTTTCTTTGCGCTAACCCGCAACTCTTCAGCGCTCATCTATACGGAACTATTACGTCCTATCAAGCTATAAAGTCAGCTCTTATGTTCAAGACGCCTCCGATGGAGGTATGGGCAATGTTGGAGAGGTGCATGGATAAGCGAGCCCGATAGCATATATGCAGCTCAACTAAATTGTTTGCGAATCGAAGCACTGCCAGCACTGCTAGCTGGGCTTGGTAGGATTTCGCAACGATGTGGGGCTGCGCTCTAGGCATCTGGTCTCCCCACGAGCGGACCAATTCGCGTTCGGACGAGGTGACCTAAGGCTCCCGTACCTCTAAATCATTTTGTTCACCATCAGATCTGTGGACAGGCTTCCTGGGTTTGTTGCAATTGACCACAATGACTACCACTGGACTCCGACTTTCCATAACTCCCTGCATCGGTTATCCAAAAATTCAAAGTGGTTGGTTCCCCCAAGAAATGCAGTTCTGAAAGCAGAAGTGGAAGAAACCTACCACCAAATTACCAGAAGTTACAGAAATCTGACATTGTAAGAAGGCTCCACATCTCCTATTCCGGTATAAAATGTAGCTGTGACTGGCTGGACAGCTCGCTAGATTACCTGTGCAAAGTTCAGAGTCAGTCACACCCTCCGGGTGGTGCAAAGCTTATTGTTGAACTCAGCAGATTGAATATCTTCCCTCAATTGTTTGATAACCAGACGGAAATGAGCTCCAAGACTAAGTCATGTCCGTACGTCGTTTCCACCTGTTGTTGGAAGTTCTGAGACTGTCCAGGATTAGTCGGTATTCTAGGGCCATGAATGATCGCACGTGGGGGGGATAGGGTACCGCTGCATAATCATCAGTGCATGAGGCAAGGGAAAGTGTGCACTTGCACTCTCGTGCAATTCCAGTGCCTGTTGTGATTGCAGTGCATCAGTGTTGACTATCAACGTCAGATAACGCCCACGCCCGCTGCTGCGAATCATATTCACATGCTGTGCACGATCCCCACTTTGGACGTCAGGGCACAAGAAACCGGCTGATAATCCGTCTACCACTCGTCGCCAGTCACCGGGAGAGGCTTGGACCATTTCGGAGTATATTACGAGCTGCTGGCTAGGAGTGGTGCAACCAGAGCAGGTGACTCGGGGACCTCGTGATTCAACTTCACGACGATTTATGGGATCAGTAAGGTTGAGCATTCGCAGCAACTAGCTGCGAACTTACCACTAATAAATAGCCACAAGATTTCTAGGTTTCTGTGAGATCAGTGGTTCAAAATTGAACTGCAATTCGAACATAAAAACCCACCACCGCTCCTTACATCACCTGCAGCATTCTGTTGTCTATGGAGCAAGAAAACGCCCATTATTCGAACTGACTCTCCCTTCCCCACACGTAAACCAGCTTGCAGGAGCATCGCCGAAAAGAGACGAACCGAATTTTGAAGCGGTGAGGGGTAAGGAGAAAGAATTAAACTAAGGCGCTTTATTAATGCTTGACAATGATTGGGCAATCACTGAGTGGATATCTATACATCGATCTTGGCACATTTCCATACACTGGCAAAGGGGAGAGGTAAGGCGATGCATTGCACGACAATGAAACGAGAGGCTCGCCTTGAGAGCGTCAGCGGTGGTCGTTCGGCCCGATTGCCAAACATTTGTGATGGAAAAGAGCGCAGGCAAGCACGCAACTACAACTACCCCGTCTGCTGCATTTGTTTCTTCTTCCGTAGGATCTAGTCTGATCTCATCCCCCAGCACCGCCTGGAGAGGCTCAGTTTCGGGAATCCAACCATTCAACAGCTCCCTTACCGCGGCACACGACGCGACAAGTCCCAACATCTCAATACCTGCATCTGCAAGCGCAGTGCTCGCTGCTATCGAGCCAGATGCTATGCATCCTTCAATACCGTCGTTCTCGATGACGGTGATGAATACATCTATCGTCGACTTTGGAAATTGTTCCAAGCAAACGGACGAAGCGATTGACTGGTGAATTGCAACGGCGAGAGATCTGTCTTCGGCATCCTTCGATAGTCCGCCTGTCCAGTCCGATCGAAATCGTCGCGATACACGAAAGTACTCACGCGAAGCGGTGCTCTGCGGCGAGTGCACGAGAATGGCGCAAACTTGACCTCTATATTCAATTTCCCTTTTTCGTTGTAAGTGGTGGACTTGGACTGCCTTGGCCCATACCTGTCAGGAGTTGAAGGCGCGGGTAGAGGACTGCACCAAACGAGCAAGACTCACACTGCACATGCTAGCTTGGTCTTCTCCGTCTCGATATAAGCTGAGCCATTTGCTTGATTTATCAGCCCAGGCTGCAAAACTTGAAATAGGAGGGGATGGGTCAGACATGGAAGGTGCACTGTGCGCACGTCGTACAGATTGGACGTATGTCCGTTGGCTCGCGGCCACATCGCGCGTTCCAGATCCCTGAGGGCTCCTGGCCGGGTTCAAAAACAGGTGGACAAGTTTCTTCTGGGCCGTTTATACGCCTTCGGTCGAAAGAACTCTGAGCCATGCTGGCCTTGTAGAAGAGGCAGCGGATTACATAATAGAACATGAAGCTCTCCTTCTCCCTTTCCAACAAGAACGCAAAGCCAGCCCCTCTCACAAGACCTACAGCCTTTCCATCACTAGATGGCGAAGATGCTTTAGATGTTGCTCCACTTGCTTCAAGCAACAAGGATGTCGCTCTGAACAAAAAGCCTTTGACCCATGATTTAGTGTCCTCACACGCAGCGCGGAAGCGCATGGAGCAGGAGACGAAGATCGACGCTACCGTATATCAGTACGACGAGGTCTGGGACAGGATGCAAGAAGCAAAGCAGAGACAGAAGATGGCCAAGGATGCGGACGCGAAGCAGCGCAAGGTGAGTGCAATTTGCTCGCCTTTGATCGAGCGTTCTCATGTGGCATGCCAGCCTAAATACATAGAGGGTCTGTTAACCTCTGCTGCCACTCGCCGGTTAGATCGTCTCAGAGCTGAGGAGAAAATGCTCCAGCATGAGAGGGAGCTGGAAGGAGACGAGTTTGCAGACAAGGAGGCCTTCGTCACGCAGGCGTATAAGGACCAGATGGCCGAGGTCAGAAAGGCTGAGGAACGAGAGAGGCTACGAGAAGGTTCGTGGTGTCCATTTGCCATGACAGTTTGTCTGAATCTCCATCGCTAGAGGCCGAAAAGAAGAAACGAAAGGGAGCGCCCGCGGGCATGGCACATTTCTACCGCAAGCTACTAGAAGACTCCGAGCAACAGCATGAAGAAGCCGTCGCTGCTACGGAACAGAAGCCTCTTATTGGGCCTCAAGGTCCTTCCCTGACCATTACTAAACCTGTGGACCTCGCCCCGAAGTCTGACCTGGAACTAGCTCGAATTGCGCGCGAGCAGGGAAAGGCGGTCGAATTAAATGATGACAACCAGATTGTCGACAAACGAGAATTGTTGTCAGCCGGTTTGAACCTTTCCGCTCCTAACACACGTAGCGTTGGGATGCAAATGACCCCCAAAACATCGGAGGACAAAACCGAGGCCCATATTCACCGTGCCGTTGGGACTGCAGCCAGTCGAAGAGAGATCACCGCGCGGAGAGCAGCAGAAATTCGTCAACAGATGGAAGAAGAACGCGAACGGCAACAGGCACTGAAAGATAGAGATGAGGAGGAAAGTAGGCAGAGGATTGTTGCCAAAAGGAACACTGAAGAGCATGTACAAGATGCAAAAGTGCGATATCTAGAGCGGAAACGTCGCAAGTTGGAAGAGGCTGCAACCGCGAGCAGTGGAACGGGAGACGCATCATGACCCGCATGATATGAATGTTTTCTGTTGTATCCGTATTTCTTTTTCGGAGTGGATTATACGATCTTACCAGTTCCTTTGAATCAGCAAGGGTGGCTCAGCTCTCTCCCGTCAACAGTACCAGGCGCTTAAGTCTCATAATGCTACCGCCGCTGACGGAAGTTTGTCCGGATTATCATTGAACATTGGCCTTGTGAAGTGCAGAAGCTCAGGAACGTAGAGATCGGCAATCTAGCTCAAAGACCTCAGAAGGTTGTGAGATGCCGAGAGCAATCAGATCGTACGCACTTTGCATGCACTGAGGATGAGAATTGCCAGTCCCCACACGTCGACCATAGAAGGGTTACGTGCTTGACCATGCTCGAGTTTAGGCGGAACCTCTGTCCCTCTTGGCGAGACGGTTCTGGGAGCCACCATGAGCTCGTAATGAATGCACCACGCGGTTGAGATGCATAAAAACAATGTGCTAGATGGAAACAAGGGTAAGCGAGAGAGTGAAAGATCCGGAGAGATATCTACTTTGATGCATTGATGGATTGGTGATAGAAAGTCTCGCAACTTCGAGGGTAACTCGGGCAGTAGATGGGAAGACCATTCCTCCATCACAAAAAAACATATACCATCAGTATATCGAGGATGGCTGCACTCTGTATGTTATGACTTGTTCTATGCAAAATGACGGACAAACGTATGCAGTGGATCATTGGATCAGGCGAGAAGACATGAATCGCACATTTTGAACTTGTCTGGTGAACCGATTGACAGGCTTGACCATCAGTTTCAGCGATGCAGCAGGTAGCACAGAAGAGATTTTCTGGCTGGTACGGGTTAAAGATCGAGACATGACAAAAGAGACTGCACAGACCAGGCCCGGATGCTTGCACAGAGCACCGTCGTCGCACGGTGTATGCGCACGAACGTACCCGGAGACACTTTTCAGCAACCTATTCCGTGGCGCCGATAATGTTCTCTGACATCGGGCACAGTATCAAGTCGATAGTCAAGGAATGATGAAGACGACACTACGGACGAGGGCATAAGCATTGCTGCCATAAAATACCCGCTCGAGCCGCGTCTCGACGTCGGTATGAATGCGCGTCGTCGACGTTGGTGGCAGTGTTGACACAACCAACCTACCAATGGACGAAGGTGCAAAGGGCAAAAAGACCGTCTTCGTCGGTGGCGTAGGCGACGACGTGGACGAAAGTGTCGTCTACGAATGTTTCTCGACGTTCGGTGCGTAGTTTCGGCCCTCCCAGTCTCACGCAGTCGACCCATCTGCCAACAGGAGACATTGTCGAGGTGCAGCTCCCACCCGCCGCAACGAATCCCGCTTCGGAGTCGGGTACACTCTCGAGTCTTCAGCCTGTTCGACCAGTGTCCTAATCACCCCACCTAGAGGCCAAGCATCGTGGCTTTGCTTTCGTCACGTATGCCTCTCCTGCGGATGCCCAGGACGCGATTGACAACATGGACCTCAACGAACTCCGTGGAAGGGTTCTCAAAGTAAACATCGCTCGGCCAATCAAGGCCGCCATACAACCAGGTGCCGGAAACAGAGCACGTAAGTCGTTTGGTTCCCAGAGCTTCCCAGCAAATAGTCACCGTCCGTCGCTAGTCTGGGAATCAGAAGATTGGTTGCAGCAGTATGCGAAGCCCCTCGCTCAAAGTGGAGGTAAGCATCTCCAGCGATCTCACCAAGTCATCCCGTAACCCGTACGCCTAGGTGTCCAAGGACGGAACGCTCAACGGGGGGCTAACAAGGCGAACGATACAGGAACTGGGAGTATTCCCGATGCCGGCGATGAGGATGCCATGGAAGAATAATCTTCACCTTTGCCTCCTTGGTCGTTCATTCATCGCTGTTCGACGGGACGGCGAACAGTCCCAGTGCGTGATGGCCTTGCCTTGGATTTAAGCACAGCTGTGGTTTATAATATACAGATGGTAGTGCAGAGAGGATGGTGTTAAAAGCATTCAGAACTCTTTTGGATGGTTGATGTCTGATTCCTCGAACTGAGCGCGGGCGCGCTTGATGTCCTCCTGCATGAACAATAACTCCTCCATGCGAGCAAGTTTTTTTGCATCGGCCGGCCTTGATAAGACCCGCCGGAGATCCTCTATGGACAGTCGAGTCTTCCGTTGTGGTCCGCCCGCCGTTTGGCACTGTCTCAGGAGGAGTCATGACATGGCTAGCCATCAGGGAAAGGGACGCACAACATCGACAATGAACTCTACCAGGATCTCTTCCATCACATTGACAGTGTCCGTCGCCGGATTCCTGTCGTCTCCAAAACCATACATCAGGCTCTTGACTGCGGGGCGTGGTTAGAATGGCACACGTGGAATAGGCTTGGAGGAACTGACGTTCTTTCGTAAAGAGCCCCTTGAAGTTGGTGTGCTTGCGACCGCGCGCAGCGACGCCAGCACTAGTGCCCAGAGTGGCGCCCGTCTCGCGCACATAGGTCGGGGTGTAGGAGGCGAAGGTGGTTGGTCTCGGGGTGGTGGCGGTTGGTGTGGGGGCAGCAAGGGCAGTCTGTACGGCGGATCGTGCAGCCTGCGCCTGTTGCTGGGGGATGTAGCTGTACGGGTAGGGCCAAGTACCGTAGCCAGTCACGCCCGAGGCATATGCACCTTGGTAGGCTGGATAGCCCTGCGTCTGATACGCGCCAGGTGTTGCGGGATGGTAGGCAGCGTAGGGATACGAAGTCCCTGTGGGATTGTGCTGGTAGTGCGAGTAAGACATGCTGAGAACTAGCTGCCATCTCTGTCACCCTCGCCTCTCTTCCTCGACATCTCCAGATTCCGTGCACTATCCATCATCCGCCGCACCTTCCGCCACTCCACGTCAATGATGCCCCGCTGATCGAGCCACTCCATGACCTTGTCGGCATCGTGAAGGTCGCGCGGTGGTTTGATACCACCCATATACGCAACCTTCACAAACCTCTCATTCCCGTCTTGCGCTTCCATGATTGCCCTTTGCAAGGATTTGTAGAGCGAACGCTACCCAGAGTCAGTGCTCTGTCCGGTATAAGCAGTCTGCTGGCTCGACGAACCTCCCAGTGACTGAATTGATGATATACTCGAGTGCGCGCCGCGCAAAATCGACCAAGGTAAAGCTCTCTCTCGACGCCTCGTGCGCTGTTCCCATCCTCGTCTTCTTGCGAGTTTTTGTCTGACTCGTCATCGGACACGTCCTGTGCATCCCCATCAGCAAGCGCTGGGGATAGGAATATGCGCGGACGATACCTCGAGATCGTACTCATCGTATGGCCTTCCACTCACTCGCCCCAGCAAAGTGGACACCTTGCCGCCAAGATGGCATGCATCACATTGGGGTATTGAAACGTCTAACCGCACCAGGGTAAATCCCGGATATGTTTCCAGCGCTTTCTTAAAGTCTGATCTCCACACGGATGACCCTACGAGGGAATCGCGCATCCCACTTAATTTGCGGCGACTCACTTGCAGTGGCACTGAAAAATATTCTTCCGCTGATGGCAGGATCAATCATTCGCCCATCCTGGATTTTCGAACCACCAAACCTTTGAGAGCATGTTCGAGGAATGGGCGCCTTTCGACAAGGGGACGTACTGCCATATGCACAAAAAGTTGGCAGACGACCTTGAAATGGTGTGCGAGGTCCTGATGGGTGCTCATACTGAACGCGAGGGGGAGTTGTGCGGCGGGGGCACCGCGCGCGTCATCATCGACGATAAAATCCTCCTCAGTGCTGTCAGTTTCATCCTGTGAGGGATCTGACTCTGAGTCTCCGCCGTGATGCGGCTTGGCACCGTTGAACGGGACCACTGCTGAGCATTCGGACTGGTCAGCTTCTGAAGCCGAGGACTGGAGTACTATGTCGCCACGCTTCTTGCCCTTGAGATCTTTGCGGGGGGCGGTCAATAACTTGATCAAGTTGTAGCATGGGTGCACTTGACACTCACTCCGCAGCTTTTTCAGGTTCTTCTGAAATGCAGACATCTTGCCTCGAGCACGCAGACGACTCTCGAGTATTTCTGATGAGACCCGTTGTCAGCGACGGAAAGTGTGGTGACCCAGCTGCTCACGACTTCCTGCCTCAAGTATGTCGTCTTCTTCCGGGGTTGGGGGTCTCACACCCCTGGTCAGTGTGCGTCTACGAGGACGAGTATCATCCTCAGAATCATGGACGACCTTGCTCTTCCCTTTCCGATACCGTGGTGCTCCCACCGGCTCTTCTGGCGAGTCGTCACTGACTGCGCGTGCGGGAATGGCATGGGGGACCACGAGACTCTTCCGCTTCTTCGGACGACGAGGATAATGGTCTTCATCACTGACACCAGCCACCTCTGGCTCGAAACGTATCGCGCCGACATCGCTGTCCGCCCCCTCCACTTCGTCAGAATGGCTGGCCGATGAACTCGACGTCTTGCGTGTCCGCTTACGCATTGAAGGAGGTCCTGGGAAGACTCCTGCGGTTGCGTTGGCTGCCATAGCTGGACGACCCCTGTCTGTGCCCTCACCAGACGAGTGTGCCAGCGATCATACCACACCTCACGCAGCTCGAGGACCAAGATCAATGCCGAGTTCCAGACAGCCCCGAGACAGATGGTACGTTTCAATACCAGCTCAATCGTCCGTCCACATCAAGCCCCACGAAGCTTTGCTTTCTGGGCCTTTTTACTCTTCTCTTTCACGATCGTAGACCCGACGAACCAGCTAATTCCCGAGAGTCCGACAACTAGCAAGAATGCAGGCAACCGCACGGCCCACTCACGCGCGGGGAAGCAGTCATGTATGGGACTCGACGCGTCGAAGAACGGCTGTGAACACATGAGATGTGGACGACGAATGCGAGCAGTACTGACGAGGAGAATGGCCCAGGTAGTGTAGTAGACAAACACGAACGCTGCGACGAGCAGCATAGACCCTCCCAGCGCCTTGTCGCTCACGGCCTGTCTCGACGGCTAACTGTCGACTGCGCGACAGAACTTGAGCAACTCACCATCATCGCTCGGCGTTGCCAAGTTCAGAGAGAGAGAGAGAGAGAGAGAGAGAGAGAGAGAGAGGGAAGCAGTTGTGGCTGAGAACTCGCCACCAATCAATCCTGTGGTACTTGGATCCATGCACTCCTGTGCCTTTGCCTCCCTCGCCCACGTCCGAATCCTCCTCCTCCCGGTGGGCCAGATTCCGAGGGCCACCTTCGATGCCTATGCCGCAGAGATTCGGTCGTTCGAGTCCGTGCGCTTGGGGGACATTCCAGGAGATGCCAAAGACGAACGAGGTGCGCTCGGCCATCTACCGAACTCGCATGCCCTCACCAACGAGAGTCCAGCCCGTTTCATGCCCAGTCCACTGTCGAGCGGCTATCTCCACCTCACTTTTCCCTCTCATCCTAGCTCGCCTGCCCACTCGCCCTTGTTCCTCTTCCGACCTTCACACCTCAATCTGGGCATCATCGGCGTTGCCGCTTGTTCTTCCTCTTATCCATTGGCCTCCGCTTCGCAACACTTTGAGAACGCCCTCCTTGACATATCCTCGGAAGCCTTGCCGTTTCCGCTTGCCAAGACTTGTTTCGCTTTTCAGGATGATGAAGGTCCCAATGTCGCCCTCGGGGAGAATCCTCCTGGTCTCTCCACGATCCCGAATGCAATGGGAAACAAGAAGTTGTACATCGGGACCTTGCTCGCCGATCTGTGCTCGCAAATGCTCGCTGAGTTCGGACGCTTGGTGTGTCATGCTGAACTTGTCTAATATTCTGCGTCTCATATCATCAGGTCCATATACTCGAATCTCCGATAGGGAATGAGTACTTGAATGCCACTCTGTTCCCAGTCCTGCCTGCCACTGGAGAAATGCCGTTCGTTTTGGAGTCAAACTCTCACCCCTTTCAATCCTCCTTTCCATCTTATTCTAGTCAGCCGGAGCTCATCTCGTCACATCTATCCACTACAGCGAATTACGGGATATCGAACTCGCCCGTAGGGCCTGGGATCTTCCATGCGTCGACTGTCGCTTTGCAACGTCAATCCACTTTGGGTCCACCGCCAGCTAAAAAACGCACTAGCCCAGTGGGAACAGCCTCCTCTCACGCAAGGCTTTTTAAAGTGTACGGCGACTTCTTTCTGTTAGCAGGGAGAACCCAGGATGCTAGAATTTGGTCTGTCAACCTCATTTATCTGGTCACTCCATCAAATGACAACCCCGAAGGTACCAGGAAGCTTTAAACTTGTTCAAGACTGGAATGGACCCCGTTTGGCAAGCGTCAGTCATAGAAGGCTTGGCAGTCATTTCTGTTCTCGACTCTTGGGCCGCTGGCCAGGGACTAGTGAGTCGCTACGAAACTCGTCGATGATTGCGTGCGTTATATGTCTCTACAGCAAGCGTCTATCAGTGATACAAAAGACTCTTGGACGGAGATCAACGAACAACTCTCGCAAGCTATTGCCATATATCTCAAGGCCAGCGTTCCATCAGATACCATGCAAGATTATTCGTTGCTGGCATTCGTCTACACGTCGGCTGTTCTGCGACAGACATCGCTGCTATTCTGCATTTGGTCATCGAAAGGGTGGGGAGCATTAGCTTTTGCGTCAATGCTTCAACCAGGCGCTACGTCTTACTGGCAGAAAGTCATCTCTGACAATTCTTGGGTTAACCTCGAACGCCTCAGTGCAATCACCAGTATCACTCGCTCCCAAATCGCTAGTACAGTCTCACATGCTCATGGCCCCTGGCTATTGCATCTTGGACCTCAAGAACGACTTGTCGTCTTGCAGTCCATGGCAAGTATCTATAATTGCCTGGGATACAAGCGTAAAGAAGCATACGTCCTCCGGGAAGTGATTAGCTGCATCATGGACTTGGTTGTCTGCGGTCGTGATGAAGATCGTCGGCTGCGAAGGTCGGATGTTGGAAGTGCTGGCTTAGTCGTTCGCACTGCTAGCCTCGAGAATGGAGATGACAATTCTCCTACAGGACACGGGAGCTTGGGTGTTCGACGGAACGAGAATTTGCAGGGCAATCAAAGTGTACTCAAAGTTCTCACATATGCGTGCAAAGCCCTCGGTGTTGATCTGGAGTCCGTGAACGTAGCTACACGGCCAAATGCCGAGGAGGGGAATATTGATCCACATATCGTCCCTCCCGAAGCTTTGTCGTTGGCAGAGTCACTGAATCGCTCGTTTGGATGGCCAGAACTCCAGGTAGGCGTAGTGCGCGAGGCCATTGCGGTAGCTGAGGCACTTCCTGGTCAGTAAATACGCTTGCTGCTTATCCAATCTTACCGACTCAATAGATCAACTGGCGGTGGCTCGGTTTGCATTATCCGCTCTCAAGACCATGCATTCTATCCTTGCCACTAATGATCAATGCCATTTGTACCAAACTGCCTCAAGGGCGCTTGCTATAACACGCCGGCGAGGTGATACATCGATGATCTCGTACTGGGCTGGCCATCCTGTCCAAAGTATCGCTGTACTACCGTGAGCATCTATGGTATTTGCGCGAATCTGCAGGCAGCTAATGGAGTCACAAGTCTCCCTTTGCACCGCATTCCGATTGAAAAGCCACTATCGCTCTTGGCCACGAGCAATTCTACAACCCGCGCCCTAAATATAATATCGGGCTCAGACACCGACCCATTTTTGTACAACCCCCGAAAGTCTTTAAACACGCAAGTGAGCTAAGCGAAACTCTTACATTTTTTCCTTCAAGGAGGATTTAAATATTTCCGTGGCAGGGCAGACCTGTTATCGTTCAGAATGAACTCGCTGAGCTGGTTATCACTCTGCGTAACCCCTTCGTGTTCGAGCTCGAACTTCATAACGTGTCGTTGATGTAAATATATTTTCCAAGATATTGTGTACTTCACGCTGATTGCTTCTAGTACAACGGGTGTCGAAGTCGAGTGCAGTACTATCTCGTCGATCGCAATTCCCGCAAGCTCGATCTATCCCATTACAGTATCTGCAGTCGCTAAAAAACCAGGCATCTTGATTGTCAAAGGCTGCATTGTCCACGCTCCTAGTAGCGCCCCCAGGATATTCTTCCTTCCAGTGTCGACAGAAACTGACGAGGAGTACCAGACGCGGAGGCAGAGCATGATGATATGCGAGGGCGGGCGGACAAAGTACTCTGGACTCGAATCGCGGTCATGGGACAAGGGCGGGAAGCGTTTTACTAGCTTCTTGTCACCATCGAAATTGAAAACGCGATTCTTGGAGTGTATTGTCGTCCCAGAACAACCACTACTTCGTCTCAGATGGACTTCTTTGACGCATGCGGCGGTGATGCTTTACAACGGCGAGAAGTGCGTCGGTAAATATGAGAGTCTCTTATTTGCTGACTCCTGCTTCCAGGTCTATCATTCGACTCACGCTTGAAAATGTATCCATTCTACCCATCGACTTTTTGACGCTGTCCTTTGAAGATTCCACGGTTGCTCCTGCACAAGAGGCATTGACCGAGGGACAACTTGGCGTCTTTGAAAAATACGAAATCGAGTACAACCTTGTTCATCAACAAGCTTTCTCGTGGCACCGAGACAAAAAAGTCAAAGTCATTAATCCAGGTCAAAAAATTGTGGTTTCCGTTACGTGCTTCGGAAAGGCGGGATGGTATGTGCCCTTCAGCCCCTGGATTTGCGGATCTTCACGCTCTCCCTCAAGTACTAGTGGCGCTGTCCATGTATCATATTCATACGTCCGTCGAAACGATGAATCAGGAGGCACTCCTGAGATCTTCCATACAAGACAGCTGACGTACCCGATGACCGTCACCGTGTATCACATGCTAGAATGCCATGACATGCACGTCGTGCCTTTGGACGCACTCAGCAGCATCAACTGTAACTCACTCGGGGGGGTTGAAGGCTCGCATGAATGGTGTCTATTCTCCATTGAAGTACGGAACACGTACGGTTTGCCATTTGAGGTTACATTCAACCGGACTCAACAAGGTGAGGACGTATTTCTATCGTCTTCAGGAAACCCACTCATCGAAGCAGATGCGCCAGATTCCACAACACTCTCAGTTGTCCCGCCTGGCTCGACGTCCCGGCAAGTCAAATCATGGATTTTCGCCACACTTCAAGCTAACATTGAATCAGGATATTACTCCCGATCAGAAGGTTCCGGCTATCTGACGATGTTATTTCAAGCCCCATTCCTTCCCTATCCGATCGCCAATTTGTGGTCTCCAAGTGCAATTTAAGTGATGTCGAAGACAAGAATCAAAGGGAATTGTTTTGGTACCGCGAAGAACTGCTGAAGATCATCCACGGTCGTTGGAAAGAGGTCAGTCTTGTTAGTTGTTCAGTGATGCAATCCATTGCTGACTTTTCTCAGGCCAATGGCAGTCGTAGCGGAGATTTGTCCCTGCGACAACAACGTATGACGATGCATATGCTAAATGCGCTTAAGACAGACCTCACCCGCATCGACGTGTCGCTGGTGCAATGCTCTCCTGAAGAAACCACTGTCAAATTATCCGGAGGGAAGTTCATCGTGGTACCAAATACGGTCGTGAATATAGTAGCCAAGGTCACCAACACTGGTCGTATGTCAATCGAACGTGTGTTCTTTGCGCCGCGTTGACCATGCTGCAGCCTCAACTCTGGCAGTGACGCTGAATTTATCGACGAGCCCCGAGCATGTCCTTATGCAAGGCCCGCTGACGGACATTGTGCTGGGTCATGTGAGAAGTGGCCAGTCGGAAGCAGTAGAAGTACCACTCTGCTTCCTAGGTGTCGGGTACTTTGAGATTGCCGTTGAGGCACGGCAACTGGGCGCCACGGGAGAGGGGCGGACAGGGGTTGGTCGCTTGTGGGCAATCGTCAAAGAGGATGACTCATTACCTTTGGGCCCTCGATAATTTATTTCCATAGACTTGTGCCATGACGGTCACAACTTCCAAGAGGGCTGGATGTTGAGGAAAAAAAAACGATCGACAGACATAGAACTCCGGCACGGCATGAAAGTCGTACTGTCAGACGAGATGAGGAAAAATCTAGTCCCACCGAGGATTGAACTCGGGACCCTTGCATACAGTGTAACCTCATAAGTACAACGCTCTGACCACTGAGCTATGGGACTACCAAGCAGCCACGCGCTAATGGATATCATGTAGTCTCAGATGATGGATGGCTATTTGCCTCAAGCCATGGATCATATGCATCTATGGGTCAAACAACCGTGTTTCCTCCTCACATCCATCATTGGAAATGCACAAAAATCTCGTCCCCACCTTTCTCCCTTGTTCCTCTGAGTGAGTAATCCACAAGATGGCTTTGAGCTCGCTTTCGGGAGACCGCAGCTCGCTAGATATAATGTTTTCGACCAACACTGTTGACTGAGGATCAAGTGCAGATGTGGGTTCTAGAAGGGATAGGGAACAGTGTCAAGCGGCGCCAGGGGTACAGAGACTTACCGTCCAACAACAGGACTTCTGCAGTGTTTAAGCCGAGTGCGATGGCCAGTGCCACTCGTTGCGACTCGCCACCACTCAGATTAGTCCAGTTCCGGTCCCAAAGCTCCTCATCGATTCCCCAGGTTTTGGCGATTTCAATTGGGTATGTCAGTCCACTTCCGTCACTGACAGACTTGGGAACTTTGCGAGAGCTGAAAGCCGAGACAGCCGCCAGGAAGTCTCGCGGGGTCCCCGACAGCAATGAAGGTCTCTGTGGGACGTAAAACACTTTCGTCCTGAAAGAGGGCACGCCTACCAAGCATCAAGTCCGGGGTCACGCAATTGTGTTATAAGACATACCAAATGACCTGGCGGTGCTAGAGACAAACACGTCATGTTTGGGGGACGTTTCATGAACGGAAGAATGCCTACCGTCCTCTGTATAGGATCTGGCCGTTGTACACGTTTAGATGAGCAATGCATTTCAGCAGGGTGGTTTTGCTGTTGGAAGGGTCAGAAGAACACGACTGCGAGACAACTAGCTGACATACCCCGACCCACTCTTCCCTTGTAAGACGACCACATCACCTTCATGGACATCAAAGTTAAGTTTGCTGAAGATGGTGTGTGTCTTGTCTTTCGCACAACTGAGATCGCGAACTTGGAGAAGCGTCGCCATTATGCCTCGCGAGCAAGGCGTTGCACCTGAGAGCCGCCTTTGGATTGTCGCTGACCGAACCGATGAGAGCATGCCTCCAAGTGTCCTAATAGCATGAATCTAGACGTAATTACTTCATATCTACTACGGTTGAGGCATGCCCATCTCTTCTGGCGTCAAATTCGAGCTCTCAATCATCACGCCGACACCAACTTTAGCGGCATTCTGCACCACATCGTCAGCGCAGTTATCACGATTAACACGTATGGATTCACCTTGAAGTGGTCAATCTCACCGGAAACCAAGAACGCGAATGTAGGGGCAAATCGTTGCTCAAGCAGAGCCGACACTTTGCCAGTCGAGTCCAACTGGGCCCTGAATGTTGCCATTCGGAGGTCATACTTGGCGCCCAGTGTAGCTACGGCGTCTCTTCTCTGAGGTCCCGCGATCACCTGAAGATCCGCTGCTACTTCCACCTTCTCGCTCAGCTTTTGCCAGTACGTCGTTTGCAAGATGCCAGAGGGCTGTAATTGTGCAGTAGCAATCCAGTTCCTGTTCGTGCTCATGTACTTGGCGAGGTAGGATGTCGCGAACTCGGTCATCTCGGGCGTCTGTCGTTGATACAGTGTCTCGAAACCAAGGGCCAGGTTCTTCGTGACAGACTGGAAGTAGCTTCCGATGTATATACCGGTGAGGTCGATCGGTGATGGATTGACAGCTTTGGCATTAAGGGAGTAGTCGTGACCTTGGTAGTCTTGTTCTAGCTGTAACATGCTATGTCCGACCTGCTGGGAGAGCTATATGCGACGGGAAACAAATGAAGAATCGACGAGGGATCGAAGAAGAGTCTCACCTGTGCCTGCATCTTGGTGATGCACGTCTCTGCCCAGCCCTGGTTCATCCTGGCGTTCACATTACCCTCGTGATCCACACTTCCTTGAAACAATACCTAGGAGTCGCGTGAGGTGGTTGAGATGACACTGAGAGGATGGGCAGTTACACTATTAGTCGCATACACGGCACCGAAATTATACGATGGCGTCGCAACCTGAGAGCCGAGGGTGAAAGAATGTGATATTTGAAACGCGGGGTTGATTGAAAGATTCTTAGACAGGTCTGCCCTAGCACCATCAAACATGAAGTTTGTCAAGTGGGTCACTGCCGACAAGTTTGAGAAGCTCAAGGCAGGATCGAGAAGAACCCAAGAGACGTACACTTGACTTCCTTCTGCAAATTCTCGACCGTGCCCGGGTTTGGAAAGTCCAACGACTTTCGCCATTGAGCAAAGCGACCGTACAGGGAGGTTAGCGGGGAGATGGCGGACAAGTAGGAAGACTTTTGAGGGGGCTGAGAGAATGACGGCGAAGGGTCGTCAAGGCCGAGTTTTTCAGAAGGGAATGGAGAGGACGCCATGGAGGACTCGCAGGCGCGAAACTCAACGCTTTCAAAAAAAAGCGACCGTGAGCAAACACTGCCAAATTCGGTCTACTAGTGCAAAGTATGCTATGGCTCAGCTCAGTCGAATCTCGAGTCCTGAATTGTTGGAGGGAATGCTTGCTTCAACTTGATGCAGTATGTGAGTCCTTGACGCTTCTCATCGTTTGACAACAAAACAAGCTGCAGGCGAACAACCTGAGACAAAGACAAACTTGCAGACACCTCGCAATCAGCCAGCGACGGAAACTAAGAGCATATTAATCACCGGGTCGCCATTCTGCCTCGCTGGTATCTGGATTCTTATTCTTGCAATGAGCAGATCACCAGCATCCTGTCACGCTTTTCTTCAGCGAGGCCAAGTCTCGGCTAGCAATTCATCAGGTTTGAACCGTCAATCTCCCTAGTCATGACTGGCTCCGTGACCGGCAGTGCTAGACTAGCCATCATTCGGTGATTTGAACATGACGAGGCGGGTTGCATGATCCCATGCAGGGCTATTACCGAGCGGTGCCCCAGCGATCTACGCACAACCGTAGGGGTCTCGCTATCCCGTCCTTTTCACGAAATCGGAATCCGCAGATATAGTTTTGCGTACTAATCATTCTTATAATCATTCCCTGCTAGAGTCACCAATGATGTGTCCTGATATTCCGTCCCTAATGGCTAACTACTTGCAGTCATCATTGTACTCAGTTTATTCGTGTTGCGCAAGGCTCCGATGCTCTTTTCTAGGCTCCGGACGCGAGAGGTAGCCATTAGCTCAAAACCCCGTGCAAGCCAGAGAAAGTACCAGTATTGTTCTGCGGCCACTTCAACTCCAGAAGACAGCGGCTCCTAAAGTCACAGATTAATCTGCGAGCTCGTCGTGCAAATGCAAACCCATGATTCTTGTGGTGTAGATGGCGTCATGCAGAGCATGGAGAAAGTGGAATAATCAAAGCTCCGAGTACCCCTGGGTTTTACTATCGAATAAAGTAGAGGTCCCCAGGGTGCTACCTAGATCGATGAGAACCACCCACGAGAAGGCCGTGACCGGCTAGTGAGGTAGAACAGCCTGATAATAATTACTCCGTCGTTCCTGCTGAGCAGGTATTAGACCTCGCAGCAAACGCAGTGGGTGGTGCACATATTGGTGGACGACTAATTGAACGAGCACGTCAAAATGTCTGTGGCCTACAGCAGAGAATGATGAGAGATATGGAGTCGTAGTGTCCGTGACAGGATCAATCAGGGTACGTTGTGCACGTGTCCGTTTTTTTTTGGGTTACATTGCTACATCGTAGCGGCGCTATGTGCGTCAATCCCCGACTGCCCTTGGCAAAACATTGCGTAGTTCCGCTTTGCAGCCTTTACAGCGGTTTTCAAAGTTCGTGGAAAGTTACCAAATCTTTCGAGCAGTTTAGCCGTCACGTGTCCAGGACCCCAGGGCCAGACCTAATGTAATATACTGTTTTTTTTTTGTCTATTTGTCGCAGACCAGCATGTCATTGCCATCCCCAACTCGGGATGCTGAGGATAACTCAGTGTTAGAAACACAGGACTTGAGCTGTTAGGAACACAGGACTCATCGTCCGCCCTCTGGCTTGCAGGGACTATTTTCCTTTTCTTTTATTATGGACTCCTTATTATTTTACAGACATTTCTTACTTTACTTATTTTCTTGAGTCATCGTGACAGACTAGGTCACATGACTCAACACGTGACGTGACATCACATGATGTCACACTTGTGACGTGACATGTCACACTATGTC
>JBBPOI010000196.1:0-21690 GCA_038091355.1 Phylloboletellus chloephorus | reverse complement strand
TATTTCCCACGCACAGCTTGGTCCGTGCACAGTAGTCTGGGGTATATAAAGGACCATGTATCATAGTTAATCCCCAGCTTAATCCACTTGTTTGCTTCGGCATCAAGTCCATTGGGCATAGTTAGATTGTGTGAGTGTGAACTCTAGATAGTTAGTAGCACTTCAGGGCCCTTGTTAGCACTTCGGTGTTAGCAACTGCCCTTTCTCCTTTTACTAGTTTCCTTGCCAGTCTGCAGCGTACTGTGAACGCTTGCATTTTGTATATAGTGTTAGGGGTTTAGTACGCCCTTAGCACTTAGTAGTGGAGTCCCTGTGGACAGGTCCTAGACTTGTTACAAATATATGGACCAGTGTGTACTACTGGCAGCATACCAGCAGGCTCGGGCTGGGGGGAAGAAAACCTGTCAAATTGGAGAGGTAATTGCGATTGGCCTGGGACCGGAGGTGATGGTGGACCTTTATTCCAGCCTTTCTCAATACACACAGTAGTGGCTAGTTCATGAATGTTGACAGGCTGACGCTGACAGTTTTTCAAGTGCCATAGCAGTGTCTCTGGTCAGGCTTGAATCCACGGACATGGCCCATGCGGATTGCGAGCTTCAAATGCCCATACTGAGGTGTGGTGTGAGTCAATGTGTGCCATGTCGCCACCAATGTCAGCGAGGGATAAACATACACCAATTTACAATGTCTGTATGGCTTCGAAGCTGGAGTCGCAGATCAGTTTTTAGTTCTTTCTCATCTTGTTCTCGTTCGACAGTGATCCTTGCATCAAAACACGGCTTGCATGCAACTTTCGCCCATTTTTCCTTGACATTGGAATATGAAGAAGGTGAACCTCACTGCAGCTCTGGGTGATCATAAAAATATTGTCAGTACCAGTGCCGTGAATTTGTGCTCATGGGAGCTGATGAGTCGTGTCGTTGAACTTGCTTCAGATTATACTATCACAGGCTGTATCTACTTCCTGCATCTATGACTGTGGGAACACCACTGCCATGTGCATGGATTGTGGCCTCGCCATGGGCTCGCCACTGGTCATGGCATGTGGCAGGTGGCAGTTGCCCATGGCTTTTCAAACACTGGTTAAGAGCTCACGAAGCTCTCTTTTGCGGCGCATAACTGGCTGGTGTATGTTGAGACAACGTGAGAAGATATCGTTGGTTGATCTCCTCCGGATGCTGCCGCAATCGTCACGTGTAACCCAAAAAAGAAGTGCCGACGGTCGGCTAGTGTTGTTTGGCACTCACGTACACAGGGTCTGACACGACAACTCTTGACAACTTGAGCAGGCCTAAAGTACCGAACTGACTCTTAGTTTTATGGACTCCACGTAACCTACACCCAGGCAAGCGATGTATATATTAGCGGTAACTCAAATTCCGCACTGTATGGATGGCTTACAAACCTCAAACGGACGTGTAGTCCGAATACTCTTGAATACAAGGAGGGATGATGACGAGAGGACATTGTTGAGGGTTTGAGGGGAAGATGAAAGTTCGAGCGCCGAAGATTCGGCTGCCTGGCCGAAGATTCTGCCGCCCATTGCCGAAGTAACACATCTTTGCAGACAGTTTAGCCAATGAAGCCGACGTTACAGCCGACGTACCGGATTCGGTGTAGCAGCAGCACTTGGAGTTACCGAACTGGCTCTCATCATAGTTCAGGATATGGTCAACGGAGTAGGGCATCTCCGTGATCCAGAACTTGAGATGCGTTTGCCCGGACAAGCGTTTACCCCAGCGAGAGTTGCTGGGTGCGGGGAATATGAATGGACACTGCGGTGCTGCTGAGGTAATATGTCATTTTATAATGAATTTGAGGATGGTCGAGTTGAACGAGGTCGCCATGCCCTCCCCCATCGCACTCAGCCCCTCCTCGCCAGCCCCCTCCATCTTCAATAAGAAAAGGCCCATCCCCCAGCTCCCCTCCGCTGCCTCCTACCTCTCTGCAGTGCGCCAGGCAGATGCTCGTGCCCGCTCCCACGACATCTCCCCCACGTCCACCCCCGCTTTGTCCACCTCGTCCTCCATCACCGGCTCCTCCGAGGACACCGTCCTTCACGACTCTGATGACAACAGCACCGGCCTCGCTTATCCGCGCACCCCTCCCACCTCGGAGCAGGTCTTCACCACCGTCCACACCGAGTTCGGCCACTGCGCCAACGAGTCCTACCGCTGCGTTTCGCAACACAACTCCGATAAACCCGTCACAGAACACGAGATGGAAGAACCCCCCTACTACATCCTACTCACCACATACATCAGCTACCTCATGCTCATCGTTTTTGGCCACCTCCGTGACTTCTTTGGAAAACGTTTCGCCAAGCAGTGCTTTACACATCTCATGCCGTACGATGTAAGTCCCCTCGAGTCCGATCCACCCTCGTCTTCCTAACATCCCCATCCTAGGGGCACGCCCCTCTGAACTCGGATTTCGACTCGTTCTACACCCGTCGGCTCAAGCGTCGCATGGATGACTGCTTCTCCTATCCCGTCACAGGCGTTGCCGGACGCACCATCCTTGTCTATGATCGATTCTCCGAGGATTGCAATTACACCCAGGTATACCCCGGCACGAAAACCCGCGCCATCAACATCTCTTCCTATAATTATCTTGGATTCGCACAGGCACGCGGTGGCTGCGCCGACGCCGTGGAGGAGTCAATCAAGCGATATGGCATCTCCGTATGTGGTTCGCGTTTGGAAGGCGGTTCCAATGAGCTGCACATGACCGCCGAGGCTCTCGTTGCACGTTTCGTTGGCATGGAGGACTCCTTGATTAGTTCGATGGGATTCGCAACAAACTCCACGTTCATCCCTGCCATGGTGGGAAAGGGTTCGCTGGTCATTTCCGACGAGCTCAACCACGCGTCTATCCGTGTTGGTGTCAGAACCAGTGGTGCGCAAGTCCGGATGTTCAGACACAACGACATGGAAAGCCTGGAATCCTTACTTCGGGAAGTGATCAGTCAAGGTCAACCAAAGACTCACCGTCCGTGGAAGAAGATATTGGTCGTCGTTGAGGGTCTTTACAGTATGGAGGGAAGCTTGGCCAACCTGCCTCGGATTGTCGAACTGAAGAGCAAGTACAAGGTAAAGTGTTCCTTACAGTCCGTCCGTTTACATTGACTGATGTACATGACGTAGTTTTACTTGTTCGTGGATGAGGCCCACTCGATTGGTGCCCTCGGTCCCAATGGTCGCGGTGTCTGCGATTACTTTAATATCCCTCCCCAATCTATTGATGTTCTCATGGGAACATTTACCAAATCATTTGGTGCAGCTGGAGGATACGTCGCTGGACCAAAATCTCTTATTGACGCTCTTCGCGTCCGCGGCCACTCGGGCATGTACGCGGAGGCAATATCGCCTCCCGTCCTCACCCAGATTATCGCCAGCATGGCCAGCATTATGGGTGTCGCTCCACCATCTGTCCCTTCGAAAGCTGCGCTAACGTTGTCACCATCGAGTTCCGTTTCGACGCTGCGGTCCGCAGAAGAAGAAATACAACCAGGAATGGCACCTGCATCGGCAATTCCCTCGTGGATATGCCTTCCTCCTGCACTTGCCGACGGATCAGAGGCCCGCATGCGCATCCGCCGCCTGGCTTTCAACTCTCGGTACCTCCATGCGGGTTTGAAGAAGCTTGGCTTTATCACCTACGGCCACCCCTTCTCTCCGATTGTTCCCCTTCTGATCTATAACCCTGGCAAAATGGCCACCTTCGCTCGGATGATGCGTACTCGGCAAACACCGATCGTCGTCGTCGTCGTCGCATACCCTGCCACGCCACTCGTCACTTCTCGAGTGCGGTTCTGTGTCAGTGCGGCACACACGAAGGATGACATTGACACGATCCTACAGGCATGCGACGAGCTTGGTGACATTCTTGATCTCAAGCACGGGCACGGTGAGCGGTGGCCGTTGGAGCAAATCATGAAGCGAAGTGTAGAGCTTGTCAACGACGTCTAATTCTAATTCACGCTGGTGTCCCCTTCCTTCGTTGCCTTGAGCCGTGGTGACGTTCCATTTTTTCATCGGATCGTGTGCATTCTCTAGAGAGCATTTTTAGATACATACTTTACTGCCTCTAACAACTGACTCCCGTTCCAAGTACTTTTCGCTCCCAAAAACTTATGTATCTTATCGGTCGTGGATCGATTTTACTATTATGTTCCCTTAGTGAAGACTAGCCAAATCACACTCGGAGCTCAAGCGGCGACCGGCGTTTCTTCACTCTTTTTCTGAGCGGTCGCCGCTGCCACTCATGATCAGTCCTGCTTGGCGTGTCTTGTTCAGCGCAGCAAAGCTCTTTACCTGTATGGGTATGGAATGCCTTGTCGTGATATTAGACCATGCCGTGCTAGCTTTTGCCGTTGTGGCGGACATCGCAGCAATTCATAGACGGACCAGACATGGAAAGATGTCCGCCAGCTGGATCCGTCGTACTGCTACAAGCATGACAAGGCCCCCCCTACGAGACACTGGAGAACACAACGATGGAATCTTGCGTTGATGGTGTATTTTTTCATTCTATTATCATATCGTGCGGCCTTGGAGGGGTAATCAAGTCATTGCCAAATGGCTCAGCGCTCGGACAGGGTGGATGGAAGAGCGTCTTAAATGGTATGGTTGATTGTGACACTCTTCCGATTACGCTCGTAGAACGGAGAAACTCGTCGTGAGTGGGGACCAGATCTTTGCTCACAACTGATCGACACGATTGGCCGCCGACAGGGGGACCACGCACGGCGAAAAAGTCCTTCAGAAGCCCAGGTCGTGTGTCCACTGCCTTGTCCCGACTGATCGATGTTCAGTAATGGATTACACCTCCACGGCGTCCACACAGGATAGCTCCTTGGAATGGTGACCAATTCACCTCGTAGAGCGCGCTACAACGGCCTGAAGCTCGATCGCGAGAAACATAGAATGTCCTACAGGTACAACTACGGCTGACTGCATCGCGAGGCTCCGCAGGGTGATGCGCACCAGACTTGAAACGTCCTTATGTCGCTCGTACTCTCCGCTTCAAGGATGTCTATCCCACCCACCCGACAATTGACTTTCAAGTCGTGCGTCCCTTTTCTCTCGACTCGCCGCCTGTCTCCCTCACCCCTCGCCCTCTTGACACCCATGCACAGGAATAGTCTCGGTCACGACGCCACGCTGATGCTCACTTTCGACAAACCCATCCAAGGTTTGTTCGCGGAAAAAGTGCCCTTTTTCTGTTTTCCGAATACATACATTCACCTCGCGGTGGCCTTACACACTATCACTAAAGGAGTGGTGTGTAGTTTGTACCTTGAAGACGAACATAACTGCTTGTCTGTGCTGAAATGAGACTGAGCATGGTCCTCTGCTCCGTATCAACCTGAAAGTGAATGGTACTTAGTTTGTATATCAGCTGGGTCCTTCAGATAGAGACATTTAGGATCGGACAACAAATGCTGTGGATGCATCGCTCTGTTCGTTCGCTTCCAGTAATAAAAACGTGGTATAACCATCAACGATACATACTAAATCAACAAGTCAGATAGTGCGTTGACCCGTGGTCGGGACTCCACCTACCGAAGGGCTGCCTGCACCCGAGCCTTGAACTCTTCTTCTTCTTCTCTTTTGGCTATCTCCTGCAGCGAACTCGCTCTCTCCTCCTCATTCATTGCATTCAACTGCCTCGACTGTAAGGAGCCTCAGCGTGCAAAGCTGCGCGACGTGGAAAAACGTGCTCACGACGTTCTCGGCCGCCACCTCGCGTGCTGGATACGCCATGAAGGCGGTCCTCAGGAACGAGTCCACCGACCTCTGGGTAGCCTGCTCAATTCGGGTCTCAGTCTCGTCCCGCGGGGGCGTGATCTGTCGAAAAGCCCCATGCATGACGGCAGCCAGTGCGCCCACGCACGCCCGCGAGAACCACCACGAGTGAGTCTCGCACTCGGATGCCAGCCCGAGCGACACGGACGAGCTGCCGTGCGTGCTGATGAATCGGAGCAGGGTGGCGAACTCGAGCAGCGAGAGCCGGCGGTCGCGGCATCCACTGAAGTGAATGCTCCGGTCTGCCTTCAAGTGATGATGCACGTGGATGAGCGCGGACGGAGAGCCTTCGAGGATGATGCAGGCGTGATCATGCACTGCATGACCAACGTCTGCGGGCGCTGAGTCAGCCAGGGGGATCACGGAGTGGGATGAGCCGTGGAGTGTGATGACTCTCTCTACGAAAATGATGGCCTCTGGATGGCCGTCGGAGGGGGAAAGGGTGACCCGGAGGAAAGCATGGTGATGATGTTTGTCGACCACCGCACCACATTGGACTCCCCCAGTGGTATGCGCGCTACATATGTCGACCCTTTCGACAAAGCGGTCAGGCTTGTCGACCAACTCGCCGGGCCAGACATCGAGCGACGATGTATGGTAGAGAATGGAAGAATCCGAGGATCGATGGTGAACGACCGTTGAGAAGTAATGAGTCACAGCATGTTTGAGCGAATGCATAACGATCCGTGGACGGCAGCCAGGAGGGTCGGGGAGGTGAGACAACTGGATCCGGACACCGCCACTCGGATCGGAGGTGAGTGACGTCAGCAGAACTCGCCATGGCTTTGTCTGCCAGCAAAAAAAGTTCCATTCAATTAGCATAGACCTTAGAAGCGTACCCATTTGACTTGCTTGCTCTGTATCAGCAGGAAGGCGGCATTCATTGTCATTCTGTTCAGAGGTGTTCCCATCGCACCGCCCATCCCACATGATGACTGGCAGCCCGTTGATACAGTGGGTCGTCCATCGCTCGAGCCATTGCTGTCATGTGCTATCACTCGTGGCAACTTGTTAGCAAATGTCCATAGCCGACATCTGTATGCCCCTCGTCTCGCACGCGTTACGCTCGCGAGGGGGATCTGTGGTCACTTGGGCGCGTTTTTTCCCTTTGGTCGTTCCTTGGATTCTCGTGGCTCTACGTGATGTTGTCATTGGGAAGTGTATCCGCTATGGACGATCTGAGGAGACTCAGCATCGCCCTGCCGAGCGTACTATGCGTAATCGACGGAGGCCATGCGTGATTTCAAAGGTCGAACGGTGACTCTGATCTGATGCTTACCTCGGTGGACATGGCAGACCCAATGAACAAATATCGCCTTGTCGCTGAACGGGATATCGCTGCTCGTCCTATTGGTCGTTAGTAATCAGCTCCGGGCGGCGGCATGTTGACAGAAATGGGGAATATATTGTTTGGCTCTTCGGTCAAGCAGTCTTCGCAAAACGGGCCGAGCGCAGCCTTGGAAAACATCAGTATCATTAGTATAAGTAGATGAGCGTATGATCAGATTAATCCACAAATGATGGCACCCCACATTCCCTCCCCATACTCGGTCCGCGAAGCTAACCACTCCTGTTACCACCAACGTAGACGCCCTCGGCAGTCATCACGGCGGCATGTCCGCCCGGCGTCAACATCGCCACGTTTCCACCGGGTGCTGCGCTCGCTGTGAAGCCCGCATGCGTTCGATACAGCGCACGGGTGGGACCTGTGGATGAGGCGTGGGTCGACCAAAATGAGTCGTAGGTTAGGGCGGGGGAGGGGGCAATGGTATTGTGACCCGTGGAGGTGGCGGCTGCGATGGACGAGGAGAGGACGGGGTACAATGGCGCAGGGGTCGATGCGTTCAAGAGTGGTTGAGAAGCGGTGGGTGCCGGCGCGTAGGACGGAGGGAAGGCAACGCTGGGCTGCGGATGGCGCACGAATGGCGGGGAAGGTTGGGATGGCAGGGGAGCGGACACGGCGTGTGGCTGCGGCGAGCCAGGGCCGGGCTGAGAAGAGGGTGTAGATGGGGGGATGCTTGTCGGGGGTTGACGGGGAAAGGTCTGCGACTGAGAGGGCATCTGTGCCTGTAGTTGTGCAAGACGGGCGAGAATGCTGGGATCTGACACGTCAATGGCAGATGGGGGACGTTTCGTGGGGACGGGTGCAAGTGGAAGGGGCGTTTGCACCGGAGGGTATGAAGGTTCGGAGGATGGCCGGCGGTCCGCGTCTGGGGATTGTTCTGGTTGTGATTGGACAGGTGGCGAGAAGGAGGCGGAGGAAGAAGCCTCGTTGGCCGTTGGTGGGGATTTCGAAGATTGATGGAGCGGTGAGGGGGCCGAGGTTCGATCCAGCACCGCAGATGGGGCCGGGGCCTGGATTACGTTGGGGACTGCGGGCAGAGGGGCGGGTGGCAAAGGATCGGTGGGAGGTGCCGGGGCTGAGGAGAGGACAGCATAGTGGGATCGTTGTGCGGCGTTGTGTCGCATGTTGCGGAGATGGGAATGATGAAAGTAGAGATTTTCGACCTCGTTGAGATTTTGTCGTTGCTGGGACACAACAAGGCAGTGAGGGGTGTGGAATGGGACGAGACAGACCTTGACACACCCAGCCGTGCTCGACCTTGAGCTTTGCGTACTGCAGACGCATCTGCAGCTGTTTTGATAGCTGGAGGGCGGGGATGAGAGACGGGCGAGATGAGCGCGGGGCTGGACACACATGGTTGGCCTTTGCGCGTTCGAGAGTCTGTTTTCTTTTTTTCTGCTCGAGCTCGATTGGCAGACTCGGCGATGGCACGACGACCATTTTCTGTCGTGGACGAAGGCAAGAAAAAAGGCAAGGAGCAGCCACCTGCCTAAGCCACCGGTGCAAGTCAACAGGGGCTACTGTAATGCAGCTTGCTCTACGGCCGTCTCAGGCTGGGCATGGGCTGACTCGGACAAGTGTGGACACTGCACGAGGCCACTCGTCCGGCGGGAAGTCGACGTAAATTGCTGGAATCTCAGGTGGATCAGCGGAAGGCCCACCCCCTCCAAAAAAAAGAAAAAGAAAAAGAAAAAGAAAAAGAAAAAGAAAAAGGGTCGCGTTTCAGCTGCACACGATCCCGCAACGACGAGCTGGAAATCCCGTTGCACCTGATGCAGAACTGGGTGAGCTGGATCTGGTTTAGTGTCGGGTACCTTGATCTGCCTCGAGGCTTGTTGCGACTGGCCAGTCTCTGCTCTTCGCGCGCTCATCTTCGGGTCCATCCCTGGCTGGACTTTCAGGGCTTTGTGTTTCCCTGCTACTTATCAGCCCCACCTCCGTTCGTTTTTCACCGTGTCCCTCTCCCTCGCACCCCTCGTCTCCACCACACTCCGACCGCAGATGGCCCAACCCTCCGTGTCCCCACAGGCAAGTTTTTTGCTGTCCCGAGCCCGATCTCACCACCCACCGCTCATATGTCACCTCCCCATCCCCTCACTCTTCATTCCAGCCCCGCACCCGCGCTGCCTCATTGTGGTCACCAGTCCCAAGTCCGTTGCTGCATACCCGCCCCCTCCGTTCCTCCCCCCTCGCTCGTCCCGCCTTCTCCACTTTGCCCTCCATCATCTCAGAGTCCTCCGACGACTCCTACGAACAACCCCGCGAAACTTCGCCTCACCTCGTAGAGTCCCGTTCGCCCTCCTCCTCCTCTATCGTGTCCCAGACCGCATTGCCATCTGGCTATGGAACAGGATATGGTTCCGCAAATGCCAGCGGGTCCGCGTTGGCGGAAGGAGAAGCCAGCACGTCCTCCATTTCGTTGTCTGTCAGTCCAAACGGCACAGCCTCGTCCCAGGGTCACGGGCATTCCTCGGGCCGTCAGTCAGCACGCTTATCGAAATCCTCGCGCGGCCAGTCCTTTCTCCGTCGGGCAGCGCCCGCCCCTCGCGTCCCTGAGAACGAGCTGCCCGTACCAGCGTCACTTGCACCTCCCCCGCCGGCACAAACGACGACAACAACTTCCCCTGGACACTCCCGCTCCGCCTCACTCCCTACCCAGCCCGTCGTTCCGCCGCCGCCACCCTCTGTCGTTCCTCAAACCTATTCGCGAACTTCCTCACGACCCACCTCCCCCGCGTCGTCTACCACGCACTTGTCTGCCAGACCACTCCACTCTGAAGCCAACAATGCGAAACAAGCGCCTTCAACATCACGTGATCCCACTTCAAATTGGATATCTTCGTCTCCCTTTGGGCCTGCGACAACGCCAAAGTTCTCGAGGCTGGCAATGGCGTCTCCTGCAGTGGTGATGCCTCTCAGTGCCAAGGAGTATCGCAAGCGAAAAGCCAGGGTCTCTCTCGGAATGAGGAAGGAGAATGATCTCCCGACACCACCGAGTCATGTGACTTTTACAGATAATGCCATGTCGGTGCCCCAAAGTCCGACCCCTTCTATAGGCGCTTCCCCCCCTCATTCTCTCCCCTCGTCCTCCGGCTTGTCTCAGCACCTGCAGGGACGTGATGCCGACCCTCTACCGCAACCTCACTTAGCCTTGCCCACCGTATTCGCCGCTCCCCAACCAACGCCTCTGAAACATTCATCTCTGTCTGCCCAGCCCCGTCCGTCTTCACCGAAACAGATGCATTCTCGTCCAACCACCCCTCAGCAATCTTCACCTCTAGCCCAACCTCTGATCTCTCCAAAATCCTCTACCAACACCTTCTTTTCTTTGGTTTCCGTCTCGGATGATGAAGGTAAAATTCCTTCTAAAGGTGCTGATGCACCTACGTCGACGCCACCGCTTGTGACCACTGCAGAGCCTGACTCGAGCGCACTTCCGCCTGCTCGTCCACGACCTAGTCTCCGTCGGAGAAAATCGTACCCAGACCGTCTTTCGAATGGTGCAAGACTCAGTCTCCTAGAAGCGATGGACCGTCTCTCCCAAGAAAGTTCTGTAAACCGACTTTCAGCGGTATCGCAGACAGATGCGATGAATCGTCTTTCCGTCAGGTCGCAAGCGAGCGGCAACACACTTTTCTACGACTTTGTCGCGTCAGAGCCGGAGGAACGCGATCCCGAGCATGCGGAGGATGGCGATCGACCCATCGGTTCTGAAAATCGCCGCACGTCTGTGCTACACACCCAGAGCCTCGAAGACCTGTCGTCCACACTCGAGCGTACGGGTATCGAAGTCGTCGATGGAGACGCCGGCGTGGCGGAGGAGAGATTCAAGGGGAAGCGCAACGTGCGCGTAGTGCGCATTTCAAATACCGTCGAGGTGTCGACACCTCCAGTGCCGCGCAGACGGAAGCTGATGAAATCGCGTCCTGTACCTGCGCCTGCCAAGGAACCGAAACTGCAGACTCAGGAACGTCGAACGTCGTTGCTGCGGAAATCAAGGGGATCGGGAGATCCGAAGGGCGGTGTGGTGGGTGCCGGTGAGAGGAGTGCAGAGGATTGGCGCGCGTCAAGGCTAACCAACGGCGTGAGGCTCCCCGGAGTGACTGGCGTTCCTCACACTCTTTCCCCTGTGGCAGAAAATGCGGAATCCCACATAGAGAGCCCGTTAAAGACGAGCGGCTCACCCACTGACGGAACTCCTTCCGATACCTCGAGTTTGCCCCGCAGGGCACGACGATATACCTTTTCATTCATTCCAACACCAACCTTTTACCGTGCAAAGCGAGAGAAATCAAACACCACCACGGCTCCTGTATGCCTGGGTTCAGATATAGACAGGAAGGGAAAGCCGAAGGGGCTCAGAGGCATCGATAGCGGCACGGACAGTACCAGTACTGTGACACAGGGCAGCCAGAGCACCTTGACGCCGATTTCTAACCCATCTCCTTCCTCACCTTTACTCCATGATATGACCATCGTTATTCCCTCTTCTCCGTTACCTAGGACAGGTGTGTCTGCGGTGCCGATTTTGCGGATTTTCAATGAACAGGAAACGGCGAAAGCGCGCGACACAAGTGCACTTTCACATAGCGCAGGAGACTCCACGCCTAGTCTTGCTATCAGCGGGAGTACGGCGACGCCTTTGAGCGTGCCTGGCACCCTCCCTTCTTTCGTCCGTCTCCCGGGAGAACCTTTCATCCAACGGCCTTCTGCACTCAAAGAATCCTTCACCGATACTTCCGAGGATGATTCGGAGGGCATCAACGTCAGTAAGGTAAAGACCTGCGCTCGGTATCATCGTCATCGCCGCCGGGATCAGGGTTTATTCTCTGTCACTGGAGAGACATCAGAGGACGAGGAGAGGCTACATGTGCGCGCAAGCCTGCTCCCCCCGTCTCGTCCTGGCACGTCAAGCTCGACGGTGACCACCGCTACGTCTATGTCGTACGTCTCGTTCAGCACTGTACCAGCCTCGACGTCCTCTTCGTCCTCTGCCTCGCCTTCGCCGTCGCCTCCGATGACCGAGGAACCCCTGCCATCCGAAAAGCCCGATCGGCTGTTGCGAGCGCCTGTGGATGACCATCTGTGTGCGCTGTGTCCCGGGTCACCCTGTTTAACAGGTCTACAGGAAATCGACCAGGCGGGAATGCATCCGATGTTCACGGTCCCGCTCGTGACCATCCCTGCGTCGGCTGCGACAAGTCCTCGATCGGTCGTCTCCAGCCCGAATGCGCAGCTCGCGATGAGAACGGGGGTTGGAAAACACGCGACCACGAGGAAGAGCGACAAACACATATCTATCCCTGGGCCGTCTCCTACGTCCACTAGACTGCCGTCGAGTACGCCCGCGAGCGCTGTGGCGAGCGACGTCCATGGGAGCCACACTTGTGATGGCCGCCCGCCGCCCCCGAGCATGACTATGATGACGTCCCCATCGCAGGCGCCGAGGACGAGACTGCGCCGCCCGCGAACGGCGCCTGTGGGTAGGGGCGACGCCGCGTTCAAGTTCGTCGAGGCCGCCAGAGCGCGAGAGATGACGGTGATCGAGAAGGGGGAGAGTGGGGGTGAAGAGTCCAAGTTGAAGGCTGTGCTGAAGGCATTACTGAGGAGAGCATGAGACGCGGAGCTGTAGGGTTGGTACGATGGACAATGGTGAGTACGTTTTCGTTGGCTCTCTGACTTTTCGGCTGACGCGATGCTTCAGAGTGTGACGGCAGGCATTCTTGCATGTATTTTTTTGATCGTCGTTGTTTACCGGCAAACTTTTTTTTTGTTATGATACCTTGATTCTCACTGAACACCGCGGTCGATGGGGGCAAACGGTGGGTTTGTGCAAGCTCCAATTTTTCTATGTTCTTCTTGAATACCTTGGGTCATGAATGCCAGTGGTCACGTATTTCGATGATCATTTCTCCTTTCGCCCACTGCGCCACTCTGGATTGGAGGACGTTGACCGTGCACTGACCGACGTGATGCCCTCTGAGATGGTGAGGTGACCGCCTCGCTCGAAGGGACCCGCGTGTTGTCTCGGATGGATGGCTCAGACACCCTGAGCATGATGTTCGTGTAAACCACGGATAATACTTTTTTCTGTTTACGAATTCCATACGAGAAACGTAGTACTTGGTTCGAGTAGGAAGAACTTGTACGGTTTCCACCGAGTCGAACCATGTTGTGCGGGCATGGACTCGGAGACGGACTGGGATGCCCCTGATACTTGGAAGCTCAAGTCTCTGGCGTTGTCATCGACTCCCTTTGCAATGGTGGATTTTCCGGATGTGTCCAGTCGCAACTGGCAGGACTGTGGTCCGATCTCTTCCCCTTGGCCTTGTACTATACAGCGAGAGGACATTGACCCTTTCGAATGGAATTCCTCGGGCGTCCAAACTTGTTCTCTCGCCAGGGCGATGGTGACGGGGTTCCTGGTGGATTTGATCAATGTCCATGCGGTGCGATGGCACCATGAAACACGTCAGGGAATATAATCGTTGTGTGCCCTGATAACGAATGTCTGATGGACGAGGGCAGTGGCTCCTGTCCAACCCAGGAGCCGGGAGAGTTATGAACAGGATCTTTGCTAGCTTCTCTGTCTACCTTTGCTTCACTTCTTGGCCACAATGAAACACCTCCTTGTCACACCCACCACGCATGTCCTCCGTCACAGACACCTTCAACATCATCATGCAAAAAGGCAAGTGCCCGTCGCACCCCGCACCCCTTGTCCTTGTACACTCACTCCCGTCCCCCCGATCCAGGCATCGAGGGCGGATTCGCCCCTCCCACGCCCAACGCCCGCTTCCTCATCACTCGCCCGCCCGATAGCGACATCTTCACCACCTCCGCCCAGGTCCGTCCGCTCGGCACGCCCAGCCTCCTCCCCGCGCGCACGCACGAGCGCCGCGTCGCCGACCACCTCGATACGCTTGCCCGGCTGCAGGGCCTCCTCCGCGACCTCCCCACGCAGTACCCCGGTGCCGAGGACATCTATGGCAGGAACACGAGCATCGTGAGCTTGACGGGCGAGGCGGCGGTGTTGGGGTTGCATCCGTTTGGATCGGTGGCGGGGATGGGGATCCCGCATCCCACGGAGGAGCAGAAGAGACAGTTCGATGAGGCGGTCGAGATCATCGAGAAGTTGGCAGAGTGAGAGCGGGGGCATCCATCATAGAACGGACATGGCTGTAACATGTAAACGACAGTTGGATATTGACACATGTGTGAGCCCTTCCTTGTCTTCCTGCCCGAGTGAGCATTCCCACAGAGAGAAACTACGTTTCATGTCTTGTTCTTCTTTCTTTCTCGGACTATCTCTGCTGCAGCGGGGGGATCTCCCGCACAACACCAACCAGTTCTTCCTGAGCGTCGTGCTCGGAGTTATAACTACGATTGACGAGGCTCGCACTACCCGGCCTTCGTTTTAATGCTCCGAGATATCCAGCTGTCTCTCGAAACCAAAACAACGCTGATCTCTGTATTCACGGATCGGTGTTCACTGTAGAGTCTACATCTGTCTCCCGCTGTCGACTAGAGCCACCTTTTGTACACACATGAGCGGACACAGCCACGGACCCCTTGTTGCTGCGCTGCTGCTTTGACTGGTGAGATGAAGCTCCCCGCCAACGACGCCTTTTCGCTCGGTCTCGCCCACGACCAGCCGCGACGCTCCTCCTCCCGAACTCCCTCGATACCCCGTCGTTCTTCCTCTCCTAAAATCTTACTTTCCCCTCCCCCTCCCACACCCTCCCCCGATTCCCGCCCCGGTCGCATGGCCGCGAAGAGAGCCCACAGACGCAATCCATCCTCCACAAAAGGCTCCCAGCACACCGTTCTCCTCAGCGGCGGGGGGGCCACTATTCAAGAAGTTGCCGAAGAAGCCGACAGCGCCCGCAAGTCCCACTCCCTCTCGTCCTCCAAGCACAAGCACCGTCGCACCCGCTCTGCGCTCAACGGCACCGTGCACGCGAACGCCGTCAGCAAACTGAACACGACAGACTTGGAGATCCCGCGCAAGACGCTGCATTCGTCGATCGGTGTGTACTCCCTATCCCTTTCCCGTCCTTGCAGTTGACAGGTTGGCTTTCCGCAGGTTTATTCACAATATACCTCTACATCTCAAATGGCGATCCACAGCACGTCGTGGTCGCGCTGAGCACCGCACTGGCAGTCCTGATACCAATAGACATCCTCCGATTGCGTTACCCTTCGTTCGAGCATGCATTCGAGAAATGCGTTGGAATATTCATGCGCGATAGCGAAAAGGTGTGCTCCACTCCCGAAAAGGCTCTCTCATGCTCATGACCTGTCCGGGGAACCCATGATAACAGAAATCATCTAATGGGGTCATATGGTATATCCTAGGTGCCAACGCTGTCCTCTGCGCGCTACCACTTGACATTGCCGTTGTCTCTATTCTCATGTTTGTACCCATCCTCCTCCGTCTCGCGCGGCCGTTGACCTCTATCCAGCCTTTCCTGGGCCGACACGGCAGCGTCCACCTTTGGCCGACTCTACGGCAGCCTTACTCCCCGCCTCCCCCGCCGCCTCTTCAACCTCCTCCCTCTTGCACCACGCAAGAGTCTGGCGGGCTTCATCGCCGCTTCGCTAACGGGCGCTGCCGTCGCGGCGGGGTTCTGGACCTTTGTCGCGCCGGCGAGAGAGAGCGGGTTGACGTGGACGTGGCAGGACGGCATATCACAGGCGTTCGTCGGGGGACCGAGCGGGGTTGCGGGCGGATCGACGACGTTTGCGGGGTGGATGGGTATTCTCACGATCGGCGTCGTTGCTGGTCTCGTGACGGGAGTCGCGGAGGCGCTCGGTGAGTCCCCCCAGTTTTCAATTCTGCGTATGTACGTCTCTGATGGTTCGCGTTCGGCGGTGGTCTTTTAGATCTCGGTTCGGTGGACGACAACCTGAGTTTGCCGCTCATTTCTGGGGGATGTCTGTGGGGTCTGTTCAAGGTCCTCGGATGGCTCGGCAGGACGCTGGCATAGCTCGTTCGTCTCAAGCTTTGCACGTTTCCTCGCTTATCATTCATTCTATTTTTGCGGGAGTCGCTTCACCTCGCTCACACTGCCCTCGGATTTAGACATTAGAACGACGACTCGATGACGAGACTGGTGCTTGGTTTCGGATACGATGCGTTCGTGCTGCTTCATCATGACCTCCACTCCACTGCTTCACTTGCACCCCGTTTTTTTTCCCATTCGTCGGTCAACCTTTCAAGGATGACTTGCTAGGTCACTTGTTGATGTGTCGCATAGGATAGTTGTGTATCATGACTATCGACCCCGCGTCCCGAGTGAGCATGATTGTCGCCATGAATTGGGGCGAGTGACCGAATGGGCTCACGGCGTGTTGCTAGTAAACATGCATGAATACACAGCTCTGAGCTGGCGAGGGCCAGGAACTGTACTAAAGACGAAGTTGGATGAATCTCCCGTGAGACAACACAACTACTTGATGGCCGTCCATCCTCGTTTTCTGCAATACGTCGACGAGCACGCAGACAAGTTCGTCCAACGTCTTGCCGACGCCGTCCAGATAAAGAGGTTCGCTCCCATCTCCCCGCACCAGTCCTCTCTCACCTCATCGGCCTGCACGTTCAGTGTCAGCAGCGATGCTGCCTATCGCAGCGAGACCATTGCGATGGGGCGGTGGCTCGAGACCCAGCTGACGGAACTCGGCGTCACGACCCTTCTCAAGGAGCTCGGAAAACAATCGTTGCAGGGTCAGCTCTTGGACCTTCCCCCGGTCATCCTCGGCAAACTGGGCAACGACCCCAAGAAGAAGACCGTCCTTATCTACGGACACTATGATGTACAACCCGTGAGTCCGTCCATGCTGTGTCAAGGTCGAGGGGAACCTCATCGCATCGATCTTGCTAGGCACTGCAATCCGACGGATGGGAGTCCTCTCCGTTCACGCTCGTCCAGAAGGATGGCAAGCTGTACGGCCGTGGGTCGACGGACGACAAGGGTCCCGTCATGGGCTGGCTCAACGTGCTCGAGGCCCACCACAAGCAGAACCTCCCGCTCCCCATCAACCTCCGTTTCTGCTTCGAAGGCATGGAGGAGAGCGGCAGTCAAGGTCTGGACGAGCTCATCGAGAAGGAGGTGACAGAGGGTTCGTGGTTCAAGGGCGTCGACTGTGTTTGCATCGTGCGTTTACACCCGCTCTTTCTGGCCTCTTTGATCACGCCTTTGTCCCGTGGATCGATCGCGACAGTCTGACAATTATTGGTTGAACACCCGCACGCCCGCGTTGACGTACGGTCTTCGTGGGGCAGCCTACTTTTCTGTCACTGTTTCGGGCCCTGGTCAAGATTTACACTCTGGCTTGTTTGGGCGCATGGTCCACGAGCCGATGACGGATCTCGTCAAGCTCATGAGCAAGCTCGTCGACCATAATGGCAACATCCTCATTCCCGGTATCGAGGATATGGTCCCTCCTCCCGACGAACACGAGCTGTGAGTCATGCTTCGCGGACGAAAGACGCTGGATTGATGTACAAGTTTTGCTTTATTTCTTATTCAGCAAATTATACTCCAAGATGGACTATTCGCTCGCGGACGTCGCAGAGGCAGCTGGTGCATCGGCATGGCTTCTCCCATTCAATCTCACCTCTTTGGCTCACGTTTGATTAGATCGCTCTTTCGGACAACAAAGAATCGGTCCTCATGGGCCGTATGCGGAACCCATCTCTGTCGCTGCATGGTATCCAGGGTGCATTCTCCGAACCTGGGTGCAAGACCGTCATTCCCTCGAACGTGTCCGGAAAGTTTAGTCTTCGGTGAGTCATTGTCATCTGAAATCCAAACAGCATGATACATGATCCATCAACCTGGGCTGCAGCCTCGTCCCGCCGCAGACGCCCGAATTAGTCGTCCCGCTCGTGACTCAATACATCGAATCCGAATTCGCCAAGTTCAACAGCAAGAACAAGATATCTATCGAGTACCTCCAGGGGGCGACGCCGTGGGTCGCGGACGTCAACCACTGGAACTTTGAGGCTGCCAAGAAAGCCATCGAAGTGCGTAGGGCATTTCTGCCCATTGACACGCTGAGACCTGAGCGACGAGTTGGTGGTGTAGGTTATCTGGAAGAAGACGCCGGATTACACGCGCGAGGGTGGGTCGATCCCTGTGACGCTCACGTTTGCAGAGAAGCTCGGCGTCAACGTCTTGTTGCTACCCATGGGCCGTGCGGACGATGGGGCGCAGTACGTCTACGTGTCGAGATGTGCGCGCAGTGTCACTCACCAACCTATGCAGCTCAACGAACGAGAAGCTGGACATGTCCAACTACATCGAGGGGGTGAGCGTGAATGGTCTCGTGTGTGAATCGCTCCTGACAGCGCTTCAGACCAAGGTGCTCGGGACGTACTTGTACGAAGTTGCCCAGCTCGCTGCGGCGGCATGAGGGTGATAGTAGACAGAAGAACGTCGGTCGTCTGTATATGTGCCAGCGTGTCCGAAGCAACTATTGAAGTCCCACTTTGAAACTCAGCGAATATGTGGTCCTTTTGTTTTCATCTGCCACTACATACTCGCGTCCTTTGGGGTGGCCCGGGACTTGGAGCTGCTCGAGAGTGCCAATGGCGAAGGCGAGCCAGAGCGTCGTACCACCAGACGTCTGGGATCAGGATGCGCCGGTAAAGTCGATGTCTGGGTGCTGGACGACGGGGCGGCATCGCTTACGTCGACCTTGGTTGTGTTTTCGGAGCAGGTCGTCGATCCAGCATTTGTGAAGCGGAAGCCAAAGCAGACAGCGAAGGCTCAGGTCGTGCGTGATGACTGGGACGACGACGACGACGATGAGGAGGAGAATGAGAACGAGAACGAGAACGAGGGCGCGGGTGCGGCTATGGGGGGAACAGAGAGAGGGACTGAGGAGCAGCAGCACGAAGAGGACAGCACCCAGATCTGGGAGGAAGCGTGAGTCCCCCCTCTTTTCCCCATCCGTCGTCCGTCCGAGAACTGATCTTCCAGTTTCGCATGCATTGCATGGATCTGGCCCCGCGCGCTCACACTACTCACTGATGCTTCCTGAAACCCTGCCCACGCATGCGACCGATCCAGTAACAAACGGGCGCCGATGCCCGAGCTGATCGTCGTGCCGTCGGGTACTGGGCACACTGTCCCGCCCGCTGCACTCCAACCCACGCTGCGCATCCTGAAGCGGCCCTCTCCGAATGCTCATTGCACGGCGCCGCTCTCCTCGCCCTCCCCGGCCTCTGGATCTGGATCGGTGTCGCCAGCGCCGAGAGGCACGCTCGCGGAGCGCGAGGCGCAGTACCAGGAGGCCCGCAGTCGAATCTTTGGGGAGAAAGAGAAGGCAGGGGCGGAGGCGGGCGGGAGGGGTGCTGCCAGCTTGAAGGCGTCGGTGGCTGTCGTGCGCGACCCGCTCGGGCCTTGGTCGGAGCCTGGCGGACAGGAGAAAGGGCGGGCGGAGAGGCGGCGGAAGTAGACGAGACATGTACAGGGACGAACTCACGTGACCAGCTGATGACATTTTTTCTCGACCTGCGTGTGGTCGAAACTGCACGATGGCCAGCGTCACCGTCCTGCCCGCCCTCCCGCTACACTGGGCCGCCCCCGCCGTGCCCGCACAGACCCTCGCCCGTGAGTCGCACGCGATGATGCCCGTGTTCGTTTGCTCATCCCATCCTGTTCCTCGCGCGCGCATCCACGCCAGCCGTCGTCCGGCGCACGCTCATACCCGCAGGATCAGCCTACCTTGCGCACGTCCGCCGCGCCATCCACAGCCTGACCTTTGAGGCGTACGACAGCCTCGTCGCGGAAGACCAACAGCGGATCGCGGCCCTGCGTGCGGACGAGCTCAATGGCGGAGACGATCTCGGGGTCGGCGATGAGGCGGAGTCGCCAGAGTTGTTGCTGCTCGATCCAAAGGAGTGGAAGGTCCGTCTTCCGGAGTATATGATCCCCCTCGTCCGTTCTCTGCCCCCGTTGCCTTTCTTTTTTGCATGTCGCATTTCCACTCTCGTGGGGAGGACTGATGTTGTGCGTTCATAGAAACAAGATCACTACCAGGTCCTTGGGCTCTCCCATCTGCGGTACAAGGCTACGCCCGAACAAATAAAAATCGCCCGTATGTACACACCCTCGCCATTCCGGATCCGTCCTGATCAGCGACGCACACGGCGCCGTGGCAGATCGCAAAAAGGTGCTCAAACATCATCCGGACAAGAAAGCGGGCCTTTCGCACACCACCAACGACGACGCGTTCTTCAAATGTATCCAAAAAGCGCACGAAGTCCTCAGCCACCGAGAGCGACGCCGCCAGTTCGATTCCGTTGATCCCTATTACCTCGCGTTCGAAGAAGACGCACCGACGGCGACCGATTTCAAGGGGAGCAAGGGCAACGACGTCGATTTCTTCTTCAAGATGTGGGCGCCGGTGTACGAGATGGAGGCACGGTTCAGCAAGAAGACGCCTGTGCCGATGTTGGGCACGTTCGAGGATGCAAAGGAAACGGTGGAAGCGTTCTACGAGACGTGGTACAACTTTGACAGTTGGCGGTCGTTTGAGTATCTGGACAAGGAGGTGAACGAGGGGAGCGATAGGTCGGTCGAGTGCTGTTTGGATGCTGTCGGGGCGCTGACAGAATGGGCAGCCGTGACGACAAGCGGTACACGGAGAAGAAGAACAAGTCTGAGCGCGCCCGACGCAAGAAGGAGGATACCGCGCGTTTGCGCAGCCTGGTCGATCTCACGCTGAGTTTGGACCCCCGCATCAAGAGGATCAAACAGGAGGAGAAGGAGGCACGGGAAGCGAAAAAGAAGAACAAAGGGGGGAACTCGGGAGCTGGTTCCAAGGCGAAGGCAGAGGAAGAGAAGCGCAAAGCAGAGGAGGAAGCGAAGAGAAAGGAAGAGGAGGAGAAGGCCACGCGTGCGGAGGCCAAGAAGGCGAAGGCCGCTGCAGCAAATGCGGCGAAGAAAGCGCGGAGACAACAGCGGGCGGCGGAGGGAGATGCGGGGTCATGAACGAGTTGATAGGATCTGGCTGTGTCTGATATGCATTTTGCAGACGGGCGCGCTGAGTGTGGAAAGACGGAGTGGCCAGTAGCGGAACAGCCTTGACGTGTGGCACGCACAGCAGGCGCGTCGGAAGAAGATGGGGTGGACCTTCTGTGCAGAAACACGTGACCCCCTGCTCGGGATGTGACGGGGCACCCTTTGGCAGAAATCACTCACAGTCACGGTCACAGTCACGTTCCCCTCGTGTGTGTGCATGTTTGTCCCCAGTGGCTGCCCTCCGTCTGCGATTAAAGACGCTCCGGCCTTGTCAACGATCGTCAACACTGGTTTTTTTTTTTTCCCCGTATGGTGTTTAAAAACCCTCCACCCCCTGCATCGATGGTCTGCTGTTCATAGCTTGTACGCTCGACGTCGCGGGCGGTGTCCCTCCGGCCTGCCCCGCCTCTTCCAATGGCACGTCCCCCTCCCCCCCCGCCCGCCCCCTTCTCACCCCCATCCCACAGGTTCTCGTCAGCGATAAGAAGTACGCGTGGTA
>JBBPOI010000195.1:0-21705 GCA_038091355.1 Phylloboletellus chloephorus | reverse complement strand
TTAAAAAGGAATTCCCGGAAAGGATTTGTGTCCGATCCGCAACCCTTAAGCGAGAAATCGCTTTAGAGGTTAAAGTGGCTCACCCTACCACTAAACATAAGGAACATGGGTGTGAAGCGCTCCTAGACAGTGGAGCCAATGGCATTTTCGTTGACAGACAATGGATCAACGAAAAGAAGATACATGTCCAGAGACTGGAACGTCCCATTCCAGTTTTTAACGTCGATGGAACTAAGAACTCTGCCGGTGACATCACCCATTCGGCAGAACTAATTATTTCCTACAATGGACATAGAGAAAAGGTCCTGGCAGAAGTCACTGACCTTGGACAAAACCACGTCATACTTGGGTACATGTGGCTCGCTAAGCATAATCCAGAAATTAACTGGATAACGGGCGAGGTTAAATTAAACAGGTGCCCAAATACTTGTTATTTGCTCTCTGACAGGCCGACGTCACTTCGGGTTTGTGAGGAGAATGAGCTGCAAGATATGCCTAGAGTTCACAGGCGTCTTAAGGCTATGGATGCGAAGCCATCCACAGAGAAAACCACACGAGAATTGGTTCCTAAGGAGTTCCACCAATTCTTGCCCGTGTTTGAAAAGAAGAGCTCGGAAAGGCTCCCAGTGCGAAAGCCGTGGGATCACGCTATCGAGCTCAAGGATGGATTTAAGCCTAGAAAGGCTAAGGTTTATCCTATGTCTCCTGAGGAGATCAAAGAGATCGACGAATATATCGACGATCAATTAAGGAAGGGATATATTCGTCCCTCTAAGTCACCGCAAACTTTCCCTGTTTTCTTCGTTCCAAAGAAAGATGGGAAGAAGCAAATGGTTCAGGATTATCAATACCTGAACGAGTGGACAGTAAAGAACAACTATCCACTTCCTTTAATATCTCAACTTGTTGACAAGTTGAAAGGCGCGAGAATGTTTACGAAGATGGACCTCTGATGGGGGTACAACAATGTTCGTATTAAGGAAGGAGACGAATGGAAAGGAGCTTTTACTTGTCATCGTGGAAGCTTTGAACCTCTCGTCATGTACTTCGGCCAGTGTAATTTGCCGGCCACTTTCCAAAATATGATGAACGACATCTTCTCAGACATGAGTGCAGTCGTCATTATTTATATTGATGACTTGATGGTATTCACCAAGACCGACGACCCCAAGGAACATAATGAGATTGTGAAGGAAGTTCTCCAAAGATTACAAGAGAACGATCTCTATGTTAAGCCGGAAAAATGTATCTTCTGTGCTAAATCTGTCGAGTTCCTAGGGATGATTGTGTCGGAAAGGGGAATTGCCATGGAGCAATCCAAAGTGAAAGCCGTATTAGAATGGCCCTGTCCTACGAATGTCAGAGGAGTCCGGAGCTTCCTCGGGCTGGCCAACTTTTATAAGCAATTCATTAAGGATTTCTCCCTAATTACGAGACCATTGAGCGATCTCACTAAAAAGGATTATTTATGGGAATGGACTAAGAAGCAACAAATGGCGTTTGACACATTGAAGGGTGCCTTTACTACTACACCTATCTTGGTCTTCCCAGATTCCCAAAAAGAGTATCATCTGGAGTGCGATGCCTCTAATTATGCTACGGGAGCTGTGCTTTCCATCAAGAAGGGAGAGGAGTGGCACCCGGTTGCCTTCCATTCTGCTTCTATGACCCCCAAGCAAAGAAACTATCCCATTGGAGATAAAGAAATGCTCACTATTATTCTGGCGCTTGAACAGTGGTGTCATTATTTAGAAGGTGCTACTCATAGATTCGAAATATGGTCGGACCATGCCAACCTTTAATACTTTATGTCAAGTCAAAATCTGAATTGGTGACAAGCGAGATGGGCCCAGTACCTATCTCGTTTTGATTACTTATTAGTAAAGAAGGCTGGTACTTCTATGGGAAAAGCCGATGCGTTGTCCAGACGAGAGGATCACGCTATCAGTATTGAGGAAGATAATAAGGGAATGCAGGTCATCCCTGATTCACGTATTGCCCGTAATGAAATCACTAAGGTGGCGGGGCCAGAGGAAATAATTCTCCAACGGGTTAAGGACGCCCAAGAAAAGTCCAAGAACTCGCAGAGTTTGGAAAAGGATGAAGACGGAATCCTTATTCTAAACAATAAGATATATGTCCCTGTTGAGGATGAGACCCTTCGGCAAGACATTATTACTTTATATCACGACTCCCCATTGGCAGGACATATGGGATCGGAGAAAACCCTTGAGTTGATCTCAAGATATTATTCATGGGAATCTATGAGAGCGCAAGTTACGGATTACGTTTCACGATGTGATCATTGTGCACGAATGAAACCCACCAATGTGCCGCCGGCCGGTAAATTACTGCCTAACCCCATACCGGCTGGACCATGGCAGGATATTTCGGCAGACTTCATCACTGATTTGCCATTATCTAATTCTTATGACACTATCCTGGTGGTAGTAGATCGCTTCTCGAAGGAAGCCGTATTTATCCCCACAAATAAAACCATTACGTCATTGGGAACTTCTAAGTTATATCGAGACCATGTATGGAAAAACCATGGTCTCCCTAGAAGTATTATATCAGATCGTGGGCCACAGTTCTCGGCCCAGATCATGAAGGACTTGGGTCTGATGTTGGGCATCAACCTTAAAATGTCCACTGCTTTTCACCCGCAAACGGACGGGCAGACGGAGCATCTCAATCGAGACCTTCAACAGTACCTAAGACTATACACCGCTGAAAAGCAGGATGAATGGTCAGATTGGTTAGCGCTGGCGCAGTTTTCATACAATAACCAGGTGCATAGCGCTATGGGCAAGGCCCCGTTTCAGGTCACCTGGTCTTTTATGCCAAGAATGGAAATTGAACCTTTCGAGGCTAAGGCGCCTGCCATCACTGAGTTTGCCAAAAGCTTTGACGAAACCTTAGAGCAGGTTAAGCAAAGTTTAGAAAAAGCACAGCGTCAGATGAAGAAACAGGCAGATAAACATCGTTCCTCAGCCCCTATTTATGAAGTTGGTAGCCAAGTTTGGCTGTTGACGGAAAACCTTAAATTACCGAGGGAATCTCGGAAGCTCACAGAAAGGTGGCTGGGTCCCTATAAAGTAGTAGAAATGGTCGGAAGCAACGCAGTAAAGCTGAAGCTTCCACGATCAATGAGAATTCACCCCATGGTTAATATGTCACGGGTGAAACCCTATAAGGAGCGGCTGGAAGGGCAGCCAATAGTTAAACCTACGCCGATCAAAGTGACTGAAGATGGCGAGGTTGAATACGAGGTTGATTATGTCGTTGACTCTCGTTTAAAGAGGAACAAGCTTGAATTCCTAATCCACTGGAAGGGCTACGGAGACGAGGATCGGACTTGGGAGCTGGAAGGCCACTTAGCCTCAGCCAAGGAGGCAGTCCGTGATTTTTATAAACGATGTCCATCAGCACTCCGAAAGCTTAGGATGGCGGTGTTGGACTTCGATTCATTATTTAAACCATATAAAAATATGACCACAGCCAGACAGATTTGGTCTTGCCTGGAAGTCGATCCCTAGAAGGGGGGTAGTGTTAGAAACACAAAGCTTGAGCTGCTGTGCACTCGCTTTTTAGCCCCTGTCTTGGTGGTCAATATTTATTTTCATTATATTTATGAAGTTGAGCTGCTGAGCACTCCTTCAGTAAATATTCGCTTTTCAGTCACATGACCATGGGAACATGCACGTGACAGTGGGAATCATATATTCGTTTATTCTTTTCCTGTCATCTCATGTAATCATAACTGAACCTTGTTAGTAATAGATAGCATTCATAGTAAGCGAATAGCAATATCCGCTCTTATCTTACATAGCATTAGTAATACGCTGCGCTGTGCGCACGGACCATGTAACTAGAGTATATAAGGTTGAATGAAAGTGCCCCAAGAACTCTAGTCAAGTTCTTGTGGGTTAACGCCTACTGCTTGGTTCAATCTATCGTCTTTACTTGTTGAGGTTTAGTGTGAGCATCCAGGGCCATTCTTGGCTTTAGGATTGCCACACTGGCCCTTTGACATGAGGTGTTTCAGCCCCTTGCCAGCAGGCTCGGCAAAGAAGAAGGTGTGTGGGCATATCAATGCACCATCGCCATGAGGCAAGAGTCCAGATCTGGGCTAAGGGTCTAAAGATAAGGGCCCAAATGTGGCTAGGCCACATCACATGACTAGTTATCACATGACAGTGTCACATGACTTCCAATCACGTGACTTGGAAATAGGAGAATGATCACGTGACCAAATCACATGACCCTGAAAGTAACAAATGTAGAGGCTATAGGACTTGGGGCAGCGCACAGCAGCTTGCTCCCTAATCTAATTAGCCAAATGTCTATGTAGAAAAGGGTAGGGTAAGGGCGGCACTCAGAAGCACGCTCCTTAATTTGTAACACATAGAACACCTCAAATTCAACAATTGGATTTGCAGATGCCAGTGAGCTAAGGAACAACTGTTGAACAGTCTCAATGAGACCTAAATAAGGTCAAGGGCTTGCATACTGAAATAAAGGCATACTTCTTTGACCTCCATGTCACTGAAATGAAGGCATGGGGAAAAGAATTCAGAGTCTAGTTGATCTAGGCAAAAAGGCTCCAAAAATAGAAAATGTAAATAGGTTCTCGGTTTTGGACTCAGAAAACAGACTGTATTATATACAAGTGAATCCTATTTTGTCTTTGAAATTAAGTTCAAATCTAAGAAACCAAAAACAAATTCAAACCTAGGAAGTCCAAAGCAGGTCCCTGTAAAGGCTTGGTGGGGACAGTACCACACTTGGGCTAAGGATATAATTCTGTAAGCACAAGCCCAATAAGATAAGCTCTTGAAAAGATAAGATAAGGACAAGGCACATCACATGACCTCAAGATAAGATAAGACGAGATAAATGAAAATAGAAAATCATCTATAACAATAGCCTGCTTCAACAAAGGAAACTGTAAAATAGTTATACTGACCTCAGTGGCAGGGTAAACCAGTGACTACACACAAGTCTGGACAATATTACCATGCTTATGTAAGCAAAGTGTACCTTTTGCATCCCACTTGGCATAGCAGTGGCAGCATCTTCAAATTTTGCGCTCCTGTTATGAATCCAAGTTGGCACTTTACTTTCCCTTCTGCCACTGGGCCAGTAGCAGTATTCGAGGTCGCGACTATCTGCTTGCAGAAGATTAGTGCACAATGGGTTGGCGCATTCGAGTCCATCGTCGACATTGTTCTGATGCATACAAAGTCGAAGGTGAGAAAGTGGGACTGGTAGAGGATGTGGAGAGACAGATCACCTTGAATATGTGCCATTCGACAGCATCTGGAAGACCGTGTTGCAGATCGAATATACGGTAGCTTCCTCGAGGTAATCCCCATTTGATCCTTGGCCAACCAGTCGAGGACGTCCGCTGCTGCTCGCTCGATGACCATGCTGTATCACTCAACTCGTGCCTCGTAAGTGATAGAGCGGCAAATGTTGATTAGAGAGGGTACTATTGAGCTCTAAGTTGAACATTGAACGGAAACAGTGTACGAACAAACGCAAAGCTATCGGATGCACAAGTTTATACTGTATGGTATCATGTTTGTGGTGTGCGAAAGGGTACTCAGTAAGATGATGCATGCACAGGGCGAAAAGAAACAGCGATCAAAAACAGGAATGAAAGAGAACGAAACAGCCCTTTCAGAGGACAAAACACGGCAATCATAATGTCCGAACACAAAGAAGAAACCACATCCATCATACAGCACGCGCGGAAAGACAAACACATGTAGGCATGAATAACACCCGATGCTCAAATCATGTCTTCGGGAGTGATATGGCAGCAGTGTGCATATTCGATACACCGTTCGGGGGTCGAGCTTGCGTCGTCCTCTTGAGCTGCTGTTCCATCTTGACCCGCTGTTTCCGGACGTCGTCGTCCTTGAGCTTCACGTTCGCGGCGAGCACAAGCAACTCTGTCGCTGAAGGTAGGCACGCCAAAGGTGGGTGCACGAGGTATGCCAACGCAGCTTCTTCAGAATTGGCTTGCAGTAGAAGATGGCGCACGCAGTTGACCACAACAAGGCCCACACGGAACAAGTACGGTATGCCTATAATGTTGACCGTTGGTCATCACGACATTTTAGAGAGCAAGGCAACTCACCGTCGTAGAGAAATACATCCCACACTCGATGCAGGTGGTCCATGGGAAGTGTTCCGACGAACAACGACGAGAACCTGGATCGTATGAGATAAAGGGCCTCGGCACATTTGATGAGGAGTGCGTACCACGGCCGCGTGATGCTCGCAGGGGCTATCGAAAGTTGTACGTACAGTTTCTTCGTGACCACGGGATCGATGACCTCGAGGGCTTTGCTCAACAGAGACGCGTCTATTTCGATCTGAACGGTGTTCGTCGAGAAATAAGCACGCAAGTGAGCGTCCATCATCGAAGCAAAGATCCAAAAGGCGTCTTCTTCTGGAGCGAGCAGTAACAGATGACCAGCGATAGACGTCAACCCTAGAATCGAGGTAAGCATGTCGACGTGAAATAAGAATAAAACCTTACCGTGACAATATTGGATGTCGGGTACCATGCTAAGATACGCTTGGAGAAGTGACACTAGGGGCCCTTGCGCCGCATGAAGCTGAGGCTGGTCAGGGAAACCCTGCGCTGCATTCTTCTCGATCTCTGCGAACGCGGGCACACGCGGTCTCTTCCCCAACTTCACATACACACCAGGCAACGCGCGAGCCTTGCTGTCCGTGAGATGGCACCAGACGAGGTAGCGAACCGAGGAAGGAACCCCTTCTTGCAACAGTCTCCTGACTTTCTTGTTCTTGCGGGCTTGCGAGGGCGGGATGGAAGGGAACAAAGCCATCCATTTGAGTTCGCGTTGCCGGTGAGCGTCGATAGATTCGGCAGATTCTGCGGGAGATGGATTGGTAGGAACCAACGGCGACCTTGGCGCACTGGACTGCATCGACGCCGCATCGCCAACAAGGGGAGAAGTGTCGTACTTTCCTATGTCGACATCGTGACAGGTCAACGTCGAGTCCTGGCTGGCCCGGCCCGTCGCCTGTGGAATGGAGGGCTTGACGAGCTCAAAGTCCATGTCTTGCACTTGAACGGTCTCGTTTTCCCCACTGCCTGCAAATGATGCGACGCTGATAGCGTCGTCCACCTTTGGTCGCATATTTGCCTTCGTTCTCAGCGCTGGCAGACTGAGTTTGTGCTTGAGGGCTACATCCTGCGCGAGCGGCGAAGAACGTGCACTTTGCGAGACCGTCTCGACTATCGCTGGGGGAGAAGGCAATGTCCCAGAGTCGCTTGAGTCAGAGCTTCGACTCGGCGGTCCTTCGAACGAACCGTCGTGAGGAAGGGCATCCAGAGAGCCATGTCGTACCGTCACCAAAGTGTGAGGCGACGTTAAACTACGAGGATTAAATGAAGACACCGAGGTTCTACCAGTCACTCCGGAAGGACCTGATGCGGGCGGTGCGTCTTTTTCCCTGTCTGAGAAGTTCGCGAGGTGGGAACTCATAGCCGGGCTGGCCTGTGGTGGGTTAGTGTTTGCTACCGGAGCTGTATTGGCAAACTGGGGGGGAGTCCTATGAGGTTCTTGTGTGAAGGGACTTGAAGGTGTCTTGAACTGCGTGCTAGGAGAGGGTATATTGGGTGATTGCACGACAATAGCGGCAGCATTGCCGTCCGGCTTACGGTCCTTATTGCTGCTGTGTAAAGCAAGAGGAGACGGTGTGTGTCGAGACATCAACGCAGGTGGAATAGAAGCAGTGCGTGATGGAACGCTTGCACTTACAACATCCTGCGACTTCATCACAGGTTCTTCCCGACTAGACGACCGATGCACCGTGAACAATTAGCAACGCAGAACGACTATGATGACTAGACTGACCTTCGCTCCCGCGGAATAGGGCCAGGGACATGGGCACCAAATGCAGAGAACGACCTCGACCGCGGACGAGCAGCGCCCACTTGAGGTACAAATCGTTCTCGCGGGATCGGCAAAGACGACGGCGGACCTGCGTTAGGTCCTTGTAAAATACCAACACTCGCAACGGCCGTCGCCGACCGCCTCGGCAATCGCAGCAGCGACAGGTCCCCAGCATGTTCCCTGACAACACCATCCGCGGGGGGAGTACTAGCACCCCCACCTCTACGTAAAGGCGCAGAAACAGTAGCTGCTCTCGTAGGTGTTGTGTTCGGCGGGTAAGACACCCCCGCTTGTCCTCCTTGCGTGTGTCGCCCTGCTTGCGTAGCCAGAGGCGGGAGCGGGTCCAAAGAAAACAGAATCGGTACGGGGCCCATGCTCGCGCTCAAGTCTGGTTGGCACCGCGCGAACAGAGTCATCGGTCTCCTTGCTGGGCCCTGAGAAGCCACCATCGAGGCGCTGCGAAGTTGGTGAAGGATTTGTGTCGAGTAGAAAGTCGTATTGGGTGGCGCTGGGGGGTTCATTGTATTTTCCGGTCCGGGGCCCGGGGGCACGGGGTAAGAGTATTGCTGGGTAGTCGCCCGTCCGTACATTGGGCCCTGCGATTGATAGAGTACCCTCGGCGCGTTTGGGTGTGGGAGGAACATAGAAGTCCGAGCGAAGGGATGAAGTGACTGGTTGGGTGACGGGCGTGGTCTTAAAAAAGAGCTCTTCTCTGCGCCTGATTGTTGTCCCGAAGGTGGTCCCGGTGTGAGGCCGGCAAGCACCATCGCCTGAGCTACGCTCGAGGTCTGGAGGGGCAGCGTGGCAGTGTGGGACGTAGATCTTTCTTCATCATCCACTACGATCGCACGCACACCTGGCTCCTCGCTTGACGCAGGGTCCGGGGAAGGTGCAGGTACAGGCACAGGAAGGCATGGCGCAGCGCCAGATAACGGAGCACGTTCAGCTTCCATCGTCGCCCTCAATCTAGATGCTATTCCTCCATCGATCGGCGACTTAGGAGGTCCCTCGACAGGCGACATCATCGACTTGCCCGATGCCACCGATTTGGTATTATAGGTCTGCCCATGACCATGATCTGACCCTTCCTCCATGTCCGTAAACCTCGATGAGTGCGGTGACCCAAAGGTAGTGTGCAAAAGCGGGGAGCGCGCCATGTTCAGGTCCAGAGACGGAAGTTGTGTCGAGAAGTTGACTTCTTGGCCATGCGAATGGTCTTCATGTACCGACTCGACCGCAACCTCAATGTTCAAGTCGGCCTGTCCAGTACCTTCCTCCGTGGATCCATGCACGACTTGCATCTCTTTCTCCCCATGCTCATCACCACCTTGCATAATACCCTCATGAACGATCCTCAGTCCCGATTCCGTCCACACAGGAACGTGCACGGGTACAGCTGGGAACTGGGCACTAAGGGGTAACTTTTGTGCCGACTTCGTCGATTCATCCAACGCTGACCGTGCAAAGGGCGGGCGCGTGAACGGCATGGAAGTAGATGTGGAGCTCGACGTACTCTCGAAGCTGGGCCTCGGATAACCACTCGGCCCATCGCTGCCAATGCTCGGTCGAGGAATATCGAAACTCAGCCTCTCGGGCGGAATGGGCATGGGAGGAGCGTTAGCGCGTGCCTTGGATGATGCCTTGGAGGCACCTGAAGCTTTGGAGGCAGCAGAGAACCGTCTATAAGCGAGAGAGTAACGAGAGTACCGATAGTCGTCGTAGATGTCGTCCCAGTAACCACCGTCGTCCTCGTCTTCTTCCTCACCTCCGCCATTGCTGTCATCTTCGTCGGTTTGGCGATTTCCTTCCGGGTCCCGAGGGCTGATAGGTGACGTAGGCGTATAGCGCGTCCATGCCTTGCCATCGCTCCCACTAGACACACCGGTTGGATTGCCATTGGTACCCATCCCCGCACCCCCCACACCTGAATTGTCGTCCCCACCCCTCGCCTTCCTCGCCTGTTCTTCATCATCATCGTGCTGTTCGTCCTCGTCGTCCTCACCGCCAAATACGCCCATCAACGACAACCCAATGCCCACCTCCCCATCCGAATGTGCGTCCTCTCGCTCATCACCCTTTCCTCTCACTCTTCCACCCCTCTCATCATCGCTCGTCCCCGACTCATCGTCCCTCTCACCGGTGCGGATCACACGCTCTCCTTCATCCTCCGAATGGTCCCCATACCCAATCCCATGCTCCCTATCCACAGAATCATCCATCCGTCGAAGGTATGAATCGAGTGTCGAAAGTCGCGTGGTGTCACATTCTTCACCCTCACTTGCATGATCATCGTGTGCCCCATTCGCATCGCGCTCGTGTCGATCCCCATTTCCGACAGAGGACGAACTCCCCGACGCCGAAGACGGAATGGACGACGCAAGCGCTGCTAACGGGGACGTTCTCCCACTCACAGTGGCCGTAGCAGCCTTTCCCATCGTGGGTCGAGATCGGGGCGAAGGAACCCCGCTCACAAGGAACGCAGGCGAAGGCAACGAGCCCGCAGGCAGCGGCGGCAGCGGCGAATTTGGGGGCGGCGAAAGGGGTACATCGTATGGTTCATCTACACCACGGCCGGGGCCGTATGGAGACGAGGAAAGGGGCGGCATGCGCGCGTTCGGAAGAGCAGGCACATTATCACTAGAATTAGGATAAGGACTCGCGTACGGGTTCAGGAGGGAGGGCAACGTGGTCGAACCGTACGGGCTTGGGAGAGACGGGCTGTCAGATCCTGATGCAGACGAGAACATGTACTGGGACTGGGCGCCAGCCGCATGCGGGGACGCTGGTGAACGAAAGCCAGGCGACAAGGAACCTGAAAGTGCGAATGCACGAGACAAAGCAGTTGAGCGATGAGGGGAGTTTACAAAACAAACCAATGACGAACCTGGATTCCCCGGTGAGCGCTGTCCTGGCGTCAACGAACCTGGCAAACGGGGTGACAACGGCCCAGGCAAGCCGGGAGATAACAAGGGTGGAGGCCTCAACGAGAGATACCCAGACATTGCTGGGGACAGCGGACTTGGCTGTCGTAAAGAAAGGGGAGCAAGGAGCGGTGATAATGGGGGGAAACCAGGCAACGGCGTCAGTCGAGGTGACTTGCCCACTCGTAGGGGCGCAACGACAGGGGAAGCCATGCCGTTTCCATCACCACCTAATCCCAAAGGAGATGGAACCAAAGTAAAGCCAGTTGGCATCTCCGTATCCATGCCGAACTTGCTCATGTCGAATTGTGTGGCTTCCAACTCCGAGATTGACCCCACAGATCCAAACGAATCAACGACGGAATCAGGGCCGTACGTCGAAGTCGATGCAAAGGATGCGTCCGAGGTCGAGGTGGATGCTGATATCGAAGTCGAGGTCGATACGGAAGCTGATACGAGTGTATCCGACGTTGACGCCGAGACCGAAGGAACAGTCGTTGACAGTACTGAGTCGGGCATCGAAGTTGATACTGACGACAGCCCGTGTTGAACCGAAGTGCCATCCGCTGAACTAACATTGCGGTCCTCAGCCTCTCCAGCGACATCCCTCTCGGTCTCGTCGGAATTGATCGAGTATATTGACCCATTCCTAGACCTTGACCACACATTCCTCCCAGAGGCAGGGTCTGCAGTCGAATAAACGGACGTGGCAGTCGACGCTTCCGAATAAACTGATGACGACCCTACCGAAAAAACGGAAGCTCCCGAAATAGAGGTAGCCATCCCTGGATGTTTGGCATGCCCAGGTTTAGCGCCGGAGGGGTGCGCATCATTGACGGTGAACGCATGCGACGCATCGACCGTCGTGGTACTGCGGCGAGAGTCAGCCACAGCGGTCGCAGACCGATCCTCTGCATAGCGTGAATAAGAAGAAGAATAAGACTGCATCTGGGGGCGCGACCTGGATTGCGAGGGTGAAGGGGTCCGCTTAGCCCTAGATCCAGGGCGCGGACTAGATGGTGATTCCGAGGTGTGCCGTGATCCCTCTGCAAGCAGCTCTGCTCTCGAACCGCTTCTCTCGAGCAATGATAGAGACGATCGGCTCTCGGCGCCGCTTGCGCCAACTGTGACGCTTCCTCTCTTTGCCATGACGGGCTTCTTTAACTTGGCATGAAACCGCACATCCTTGCCCGAAAACCGGCCGACGACGCCCTCGCAGTGGCCCTGGTTTCAAAATAGGACGAATTAGCCCTGATGAAAAGGGAGCTCGGAGGTAGCAGTAATGGAGACGCGGATGAGAAGCAGAGCGACCGGATAGCGCAGGGAGGTAAACTAGACAACTTACAAGATAAATGCCAGGCTCGGGTAACTGCATCAACACTGTGATCTCATCGTCCTGTGGAATGGTGTTATGTCAGTGTCGTGTGCAATGTTTCAAAGAGTCGCGTTGCACGGCGGGGCACATGCTCACACCGCGTGCCCACTTGAAGTTCCCGAACGAAAACACCAAATGACAGACCCGCGGTGTTGTCAGCCAACCCCGCGCATTACTTCCGGAACGCTGAACGGTCCGCTCACAGATCACCACCGCACCGACGCCAACGCGGACACCGCTTGGCTGGAGAGCGGACGCTCCACTCGACTCACCTTCAAAAACATGAGGTCTTCGCCCATCTCTTGTGCGATGCAATCGACGAGCGCGGTGCACTTGCCAATGCCACCCTTTGCTGCGAATCGGGTCCACCGCGCGAGCTCGTGGGCGTCCATGGGGTGCGTGGCGGACGAGAGGGGGTGCAGAGAGACGGGGTGGAGGACCGAATTTTACCTGTCGGTGTTGGTGACTTTGCCGCGGCGCACACCGACCCGCCGCGGCTCAGCGAGAATACATAATAACATAGCTGAGATGGGTCTACCGTCAGATCCGTATACATACTGCAATCAGCACAAGCCCTTCTTTTGCGGTGATGGAAATCCTTGCTGTCACGGCCTCGCCCCCTCCCCGCTCCCTCGTCTCCCTGGCCCCTCCTCGGGCTCATGTCCGAATCGGCCCCTGCGGACACTCCACTCAAACACATACTCCTCAATCGGGTTCTCCTCCACGTCTACGGGGGCCCGACTCGCACTCCCGTCCCGAGCTGACATCGGCACCGAAAACGAGGATGGCACAGCTTCCATGTTGAACAGCGCATCATACGCGCCGGCACTCCTCGCCGCTGTCGGAGACGCTGTCGAATGCGTGAGCACCATCGTCCGCGCGGCCGTGTGCGATTCGGAACTTGGCTGCTGCTGTGGTGCGAGTGCTCCCGCACCGATGAATGTCGCAGAAGATGCCGCCGCGAACGGAAATGTCTCTCTCCGCTGCATCGTCGGCATGTCGGGTAACAACGACCCCGACCCTGATCCCGTGCCCCCACTGCTGCCTCCTATTGCACGACGACCCTGCCTCGCATCCAGTTCGTCGACGACCGTGCTCCCGCTCGAGCTTGTGCTCGTGCTAGCATCCGAACCATGTCCACGCAACAACGACACCAACCGAAGCGGACGCATGCCGGGCCCTTCCGTCCCACCCAATCCGCCTCCAGTTGTCGGACGAGAAGCGGGCTGACTCCTGGGAGGGACGCGGAGGTGATAAGGAAGTTCGCGTGCAGGGGGAAGCCGTACATACACATCGTGATGATCTTGAGTGTGCGGGCGTTGGTGTGGCTGGCGCTGGCGCTGCTGCTGGTGTTGGTGCTGCTGCTGCTGACCCCGCAGATGCTCGAGAACCACGCTCCGCGCATCTCGCGTAGATGCGGAAACTTCAGATGACGAAGACAACCACGGTTCCCCAGACATGTCTCTTCCTTCATTCACCAACCGATCGAACACCATCGCTGAGAACGACTCCGGTCTCCCGTGGTTCGACTGCGGATCTGTATGCGCGGGCCTGCCGGTCAGCCCATTGCCAGAGCTGGAGAAGCTCGTGCTAGGGTTCGTCTGAGACGAATCAGAAAGATCTCGGTATGGACGTCTCCGAGCGGGGACGGGCTTGGGAGACGTCTTCACTTTTTCACGACACACAGGACACGTATTAGCTGTCCTCAACCATTGCTGTACGTGGACCATGTCAATCAACAAACCCCATAATGTAAGCAGTCTCCGACGATACCCACCTCCAAACAATTCTTGTGCAACCAGTGAGGACACTCCAGCAGCTTCGTGACGACATCCGAAGCCTCGTACTACCCAGAAAGATAGATTGTCAGCCGATGCATCCTGAGAGAGCACAAAGCGATGGTACTCACGTCGTCCAGACAGATAGGACATCTTGTCTCACTGTCCTCCTTCTTCCACTCCTTGAATGTCCCAGTGGGAAGCGATGCAATCACGTCCTCGGGCGTCGCCCTAGACCGAACCTCGCCCAACATGCTCGACAACGATAGCAGCGCTTCGTACGAATCATCAAACAAATCGTCCGGCTAATAAAATCAAGGAAACAGACACCAATCAGTACCATCCAAACCAAGCATGCAGGCAACCATTAAATCGCATACCACGTAATCACCAAGATTTCCTCTCCTTCCCATGGCAGCTCTCAGCATACCAGGTCTGAGCACCCGCATGCCCTCGCCACCCCTATCCAGCTGTAACCTCTGCCTCAGTGTACGTAAACGCGACCGCTGTTCCTCCACGCGGCTGGCCGCTTCGGAAGCTATATCAGCTGCTCTCGCAGAAACATCGCTTGCGGTCGAAGGTGGGGCGAACGAGTTGCGAGGCCCAGACGGAACGCGCCATGGCACTTCCCGGGTCGTCATCGAGGGTTCTGCAGCACTGGCGTTCACAGCCCAGTGTGGAGGACCAGATACTCCGCGCGCGTCTGGGCGGGAATCGTGCCCAAGCACGTTCGCGCTACCGAAGACCGACGACCCTCTCCTATGCTGCTCCACCGTCTGTGAACGGGCCCCGATCGCATGCGAGGGCAATCTTGGCCGTGATGACAGTGGAACGTCAGTAATGCTCGACGACGACTGAGGATTCGCAAGTCTGGCAAGGCGCGAGCGTATGGAACCTCCCAGCCCTAGCGAACTCCTCCTGCTCTCTCCGGCAATTTCGGCACCAAGGTGGTTCTCGTTCCCACTGGCATTCCGTGGTCCACCGCTCTCGTCCCGGGAAACGGAACTCGAACCCGATGCTAGCGGATGGTTATGCAGGTAATGTGAGTGATATTGCTGTTGACTCAACCCGGCCCCAGCCGACGAATTCCACCTTCCGTCCTCGTGTGAACGATACAAACTCTCGAGTATTCTCGCTGGCAGGAACCGATCGCGCTCCGTTCTTTCCGAAGACACCTGCCGACTGTTGCTCTCGTATGAGGTTGGTCTCGCTGGCTCAGAAGGTGCCGATGGTACAGGCCGATAGGACGTCGCCACGTTTCGGTTGGGGTGTTGGGAGCGTCCCTGAGGGTCATAGTTGACGCTACCTCTACGCAAAACCGAGAATCCGGGCCGAAGGCTGAAGTTGCGAGGCGGTGGGGAATAGTCGGGAGGAGTGCGGCTAGACGAAATGTGCAAAATTAGCGTCTGTCGAAATATCACGCAGCATGCTATCTTACCCAGCGTAAGGCTGCGGTCGAGACCATTCTGGGGAAGGTGGACGCTAAGTGGAACAAACCATCAGAAAAGGATCATGACAGGCGACGCAGTACGCGCTGTACGCACGAAGTCGTCTAGGTCCATCTCGCTCCCATTGTCCTCCAAACCGAGTCGCGAAGCAGCTCGAGACTCTGTGAGAACTCCAGGCGTTATAGGGGGGATCACAGGTTGTGCCTGCATCTGACCAGCTCGACCAGCACTCGTACTTCCGTTCGTGAAGAAAGAAGCCTGGTCCACTTCTGCATTCCTCCTCAGAGAGTCTCTGAACAACCCAGATTGGAAAGACGCAAGGTTCAGGTTGCTGTACGAATACTGGTGGCTGTTGTTTGTCGTCGTGCCTGTCGTAGTAGTCGTTACAGTCGCCCTTGGAGTAGCAGTGTTTGCCCCAGCACCCAGTTGTCGCGGAGATGGCCGAGGTGGCCCCGATGAAGCTAGCACGGGACGGTGAGGAGAATCCTCTGTCGCCGAACTCGTAGAGGTCTCACCGAACCCAGACATGAGACTCCCACCTCGGACATCCTGACGTGAGCGCTCTCTCTGGCGTTCCCTATCCCATTCCCACACCCGATCTCGCTGCCGTTCCCGATCTAGTGGCCTTTCGCGCTCTCGTTCTTCCTGCTCTCGCTCCCGCCTTTCCCGTTCCGCTTCCGCCTCCCTCGACAGATCCCAGTCAAGGAGCCACACCTCTGCCCCCTCCTCCCTCGCGATCCTCTGCGTCGCCGCGAAAGAACGCTGGAACGAGGAAGAAGTCACCGGCTCCGTCCTGCTCGTCGACGGCGGCGCGCTCGTAGCCCCGAGTGGGGGAAGATGGGAAGCAGTTCCAGCCCAAGACCCACTCTCCACACTGGGACTGGGCAGACCCGGCGATGCTGTACCAAGATCGCGACCACTCTCGCCCCTCGAGCTGCCCGACCACCGACTGTCCGACTCGTCGTCTGCAGCGAGACTCGATCGACGGAGACGTGCGCGGAACCGCTCAAGAGCCAGCGCACGTCGTCGCTCGGACGCACTTTCGGACATAAGCGAGTTGGAGGTCGGGATCGATGACCACGAAGAGTGGAGGCGGGGGTGCAGGCCTTGCGGAGGGGCTTGGCTAGCGTTGACTGAGGTCGTGATAGGTGCAAAGCCCCTAGACCTCTCGTTGAGGCTTCCGGGAGCATGGGGGGGAGAAGGGACGGGTTCTGTTGACGAGAAGGATCGTTCAGATTGCAAGCGCGAACTCTCCATTGGGGAGTGCGTACCTGGTATGGGGGTATAACGAGATGCAGCAGGTTCTCGGACAGGCGACGGCCTTCTCAGGTCCACGGAAGATTCGCGGATGTTGAAGACATCGAAGACAGTGGGAACAGAATCTCGCTCTCTGTCCCTGATGACTCTAACACAGGCATGAGGCCGAGTTTGTGACGACAATCCTGCAATTAGAAGGAAATGAAATGTCAATGTCTGAGAGCCAAGAAGCGAGTAGCTTGCGATGTTGCTCACCCAACTGATCTTCAGAAGGGGACAAAACCTCATCTTCCGGGGTCGGAACCGGGCCATCAGCGTCCCTTCTGAACGATCGGCCATCGACCGGATCCCTATCGCCGAATAGGGTGCGATACCTGAATAGAATATCATCAGAAACAGACGGTGTTGATAATGACGATGGATCGGGGGGAAACACTAGCGGGGACAAGTTCCTGCGTACGGGTCTTATATGGGATGGGGAAAGTGAGGAAAGGGATCCTGAGGGCTCGACTGAACCTGAGGACCTGACCCCCACTCGCGTGATATTTTCGTTGGACGAAGGTCGCATGAAAGGAGGCGCGGAATTAGAAGAGATCGCATCTCGCACAGGTTGGTCGGCAGGAAGCGATGAGGAACCGCTAATTGAAGGGCGATAAGAAGGGTAGGGTGGGTATCGAGGGACATTGCTATAAGCGGGGGAGAACGATGTAGATGGGACACTACCGGATGCAGTTGAAGTGGCTACTGTTACAGAAGTACTATCTGAGGATGATGGGAGAGGAGAAGAGTGTTAATTGTGTCCAACTGGTCTGGGACTATGGCGTACTGACCGTTGGAAGATGCAAAGGTGGATAATGAATTGAGGGTTTCGCTGGGTGCTACAGCCACAGTGGAAGAGTGAGGGTCTGAGGCAGCGGAAGGAGGGAGAGTAGAACTGCCAATGGAAAGAAAACTTGATGGATTGGGATGCCAATGATCATTTGAAGGGCCTGGATCACCGTCAACGGAAGGATCCAAGGGTGGCAGTGATGGGGAACGTGTAGCTGCGAGAGAAGTACGGAGTGCCGCGATTTGGCGGTCAAACTCTGCGAAACGTTGAAGAGAACTACGGAGGGCGTCTTCTGGGGTGGGGGGAGTGAGAACATGCGTGCGTTGGGGAGGTGGAATGGGAAGATGCAACTCAGACATTTGGATATCTTGTGGAGAAGTAAAGGGAAGTGGGGGAGAAACAGGAGGAATTGGGCAGTCTACGGTGTTGGGAGGCAGGGAAGACGGACGATCGGAGGAGAGATTGCTGCGTGAGCTGGACTGTGCGGTGTTGTAACCACTCGAGGTGGAAGGATTGGACGAAGAAGAGTCATCGCTGGTGTGTGAGGAACTGGTACTTCGAGCTCTCTTGTTCCTTGCGTCTGGGTTGTGAGGTCCAGCAGGCGAGGGGGCGGCAGGAAAGCGATGGTTGCTCGACGAGGAAGAGGTGCCACTGGAGGGGGGGTGGATGGGCATGGAGTTGTCAGGATCTGAATCATAGCCGCCACACTCTTCGAACGGGCGCTTTGCATGCGAACGCAGATTGACACGGTGCAGATGAGGCGGCGGATGATAGCTCGAGGAGGACATCGAGCAGACCAGCCTCTGCGGTCTGCGACGGGGTGGTGGTGGAAGAGAAAGAAGGGTTGTCAAGCGAATAAGCAGGATGCGAGCTGGACTGTCACCGGGACGAATGAAAGGCTGCAACGAAACGAATTCGTGCGACCCCGCGACGTCGAGGTAAGGCTCGACTCAGATGACACAAAGTTTGCTCAGCAGCAGGAGAATCAGCCGTGAATCTGCCCACTGCGCCGTGTGAGGGCTCTGGCCTCCACAGCCAACACCAGTTGCACCTCACTCGGATGCCAGTACCGCGACCAGGGCACGATGGCTGTTGCATCGTGAGTGTCACAGACACACCGTCCCGTCTGTTCGTCTAGACTACCTCCTGCGCTGACCGCAATTGCCCCCCACCACGCAATACATCGAGCATGCAACGGGAAATCTAGAGACCTGCTCGGATCCCCCACGATGTCTGCTAGCACGCGGTCAGGACCAGGTAAAAGCGGTACGACGTCTCACGCTGCCTGATAGTATCACTGGTTGTCCCCTAGTTTCACATCCTGTTGCACTTCGGGACTTACCGCGCCCGACTGCTTTACCCTGGCTGGCTGGACCAACAGATTCGCAATCGAGATGGAGCGGACACGTTTGCGTGGATTTGGCAGAAGGTGCACCCCGTCCGCCCTTCTCGTTTGAGGCCCTGTGGACGTGTACCTCTTATCTTCCTGTCTTGGCGTTTGCTCGTACGTGTGTTGGAGCCTAGACTCCTTCGTCACCACGACCACGTACATGGCGAGCACATGATGCGCGTGTATGCTGCAACGAGGCATACCGGTTACCAAGACTCACCGCTCGAGGCTGTCGGTGCAACTGTGGTTGGGGCGGCCAATCAGGAAGTGGTGCCTCCCGCTCCCGTCCCCCTGTTGGCAAGGTGTTAACTATTCGTCATCGTTTAATGGGTGCAAGTCCAAACCAACCAATATGCCACAAGAAACCTGGATGCCAGCGCTTTGCAATGTCCGGAACGTAGGGTAATCAATTCATTCTCCCAGCGCAACCATCTATCAGGCGCACGCTGACACGCAATGGGAACTCTCCTCCGCACTGGTGGCCTCCGGCAGCGCACCCGAGAGACTCGGTCCAGACCAGTTCCACGCGGTTAGATTAATGTTGGTCGGGTATCTCTGCTGACGATCAACGTGCACAGATCGATATCAGGCAGGGGTATGGAACCGATGAATGGCACGAATGCAAAGTTGTTCAAATTTTGAAACCTTAAAGGAATCCTACACAATAGTTATCAGACCCTTCGATGGGTTCAAGTAAAGTATTGGAACAGCTGACCACAATCACTCAGAGGCGGAGTGGTCTCGTCTACAAAACAAGGAGAAGGACATCCGCTACAACTGGCGGATTGAACCCTCCCCCCCCCCACCAATACAACTCTGACTTTTCTGTCGGCATGTACACGCTTCCACGTTACATTGTTTGTCGGGCTTGCAATTGCTGTCGCATGAGTGTTCCTCGTTTGTATAACGCTCTTACTCAGGACGACTTCCCGTTTGGGAACAGGGTGTTGCATAGTTCATGGTGCTCACTGAGACTCAAGGTTGCAGAGCTGCTAATGACTCAGAGCACCAACAACTCCCCTTCCCTAAACCACCTTTAGTTCTGAATGTCATTAAAAGCGCATTGTCTTCTCAGATTTCGCGACGGACCCTGACTGGTACGCACCATCTCCAATGCTGACATTTTTTGCTGCGGTGGTTGCGTTGGCAATGCTTACCATCGTGCTTTTCCCCCATCGATTTCCCGTCGATTGAGGTGACGTACTCATCATCATCATCCACGTCTTGCAATGTCCACTAGTAACACATTATTAGCGTGGAGGTCTGGACGAATTCGAAAGAAGGACAGTACGATTGGCACGAGGTTCACGTCCCCGTAGTCGCCCGATGTAGCGTATTTCCCAGGAGCTGGATAAAAGGCGGAGGAGAGGAGTGTCCGTGTAAGTCCTATCTGCAATTGGTGGACCCCCGCCCTGCGTACCTCGTTCCGCTCAGAAAGCTACTGCGATAAGTTCCGTCTTTCAGGCATCGATAACCAAAGATCTTGTGGGCGGGAATATGAAGATCTAACTCTGGCCACGGCATGCCTATTGGATCACCGTCCTGAACCTAGAGGTTCCGACCATTGCAACATGGTCGTTGGGTCATTGCTCAACGCTTCTGCCATTCTAAGACGGCCACTGGCACAATACTTGCACTCCTTTCGTAGGACACAGAATGATAACTCGTGTGTTACTTTAGCACTGGATTTCCCTGCCTCGAGGCCGACGGTGACACAACGTACGATGCATGAATCGCTGTGAAACTCAAGAAGAAGGTGCCCGGATAGCCTGCGTACCTCACCATTCAAGGCGGCTTGATACTAGTGCTGGTAACGCACTTCGAGTCGTAGTGGCCATTCTTCACTCCGGTGTAGTGGACCGTTGTGGAATCATATGAGCAGTAACTTAGGTATGGAGGGTTGTATGTTGAGCTGAGAAAGTGCTAATGATTCCGCTATGCAGTCCCGCTGGTGCTGCATGTAGCAGCTGTGTTTCGTTCGAACCTGCCGCCTCCCGTCCTCAACGTGTCGGTGCCAGTGTCCGCGATGCACCGCTGCTAACTGGCATCGTCTGTAATAATACAGTACAAAAGATAGTCGATCATCATCAAGGGCATCACTTTATAAATTCGTTCTGCAACGATTGTATATCCTGCTGGGCCTTTGGGCTCATCGAGTCGGTAGCTGTGAGGAGACTCAGTTGAAGGATATTGGTTACAATTTATCTGCATCGACGAGAAGATTACACAACTTGTGAGGGATATCGATTGTATGCTGGGAGCTGTGTTGTGAGCTAACACCCAATGAGCACGATGGAACCAGCCATTCAAAGTTGATGACGGTGTTTCAGTGAATGATTGCAATCGATTGACTACCATAAATCTAAGTACAAGTGAAGGATGTGGGAGCACAACATGTAAATCTCCCCGGTTATCCTTGACTGCATGGGTCCATGCACTACGAGGTGCAATGACCAACATCCGATACAAAGCAGTTGACATTAATATATTAAACGATGGGGGACATGTAAAACGAGTGTGAGTAGTATGCATGGAAGATCAGTACACGACAATGTCCGAGAATAAATCGATGTAACGAGAGAAAGTCCAGACACGGCGGCATACAATGCTCAGAACATACATGAAATCTACAGTGAGGTATGATGCATGATGTGTAACTAACGATACAAAGGAATGGAGATGGATAACAGCGGCATGTAAGAAACGAGCGTGAGTAGTATGCATGGACGATCAGTACACGATCACAATGTCCGAGAATGAAACGATG
>JBBPOI010000194.1:0-21746 GCA_038091355.1 Phylloboletellus chloephorus | reverse complement strand
CATGCGTATACCTCATGCCTTTCATTTCCGGTGACGCAACCTTAACGCCTCACCTTTTACATATGTTTTTAATCTCCGTCGGGGCTATGCCACAGCCTCAGGGCTGTTCTGCCACCGCCTCATGTACACCTCATGTCTTTAATCTCCGCTCCACAGCCTTGTGGGCTATGTATCTCTTTATAGTAATAAGGACCAAACATGTACATACAATAGAGTAGTATATAAGGCCGAAGGTGCCGCCAGAGAACCGGAGTCAAGTTCTCTTGGTCTTTCCTCATCACAGAGGCCAGGGGATAGATTCGCTCCTAGACTTTTACTCTTTCACTACGCTTTCTCGTTATTAGTGCTTCAGCTCAGCGGATCCGTTCCTTTCTTCAAGGGTCTTTGCTTTGGGTTGTTTCAATCGACAGGCGTGTCTCAGAAGTGACAGCTGTAATGAAATCGGAGTCTTGTGAAATTTGCAATTCCCGGAGTTGGGCGACGAGCAACTCGTAGTCCAAAGGCTCGGAACGGCTATGGGCGGATAATCTGTTAGACCTACACAATCCCCTCGCGGTGGGCTCCAGAGGTTGTGGGGTGCGTACTCCCTGTGTCTCCGTCTTTCCCTAATGGATAAGTCCATTCGGGTTAGTAGGAGGGGAAATACAAGAAGGGTGCGATATGTTCGATCCTACAGGGGAAAGGAGGCTGGTAGAAAATCCCAGAGTAACTGGAATGCAAAACTTCTTGACTCCTGTAAGGATAGTCTCAAAGGAATGTGGAGAACGGGGCAAAAATAAAAGAAATGAGTCCCGGGAGTACTCAGCTCTTTGTCTGGACAAGTCCAATTTGATGCTCTGGGCAGCAGCGCACAAGTCCAGAAACTCCAGTCCAGAGATAGGACGGATGGTGATGCAAGTCCAGGTCAGTCGGGATTGTCAAAAAGATCAAGAGTAAGGTAGATTTTTGTCGGGCAAAGTGACAGGAGTAAGGAATAAGAGTAAAGAGTGGGAAAGTGTCTCCCAGTGGGTTAAAGTGAGTCTCTCCCCCCCGAAAGTAAGTGTTCTCGCTCTCTCCTCGTCCTCTTTAATACCATCGCAGCGGAGCCCAGTCAGTCCGGAGCTCCATTTTGAAATTATCGAAGACAAAATAAAATATCACCTGTGAGTCAACTCCGGAATTTCATGTGTAGATTGAACTGAAACATGATTCCCAATGAGAAGACAAAGGCTTGGACTTACTGATGGTTGGAATGGACATGGGACATCGAGATCCAAGACCTAAACAAAAGATCCTATCGGCAGAGAAGAAAATCCAGCAGGATATGGGTGTTCCAGGTAAAAGCGGATGTGCGGACACTCCGGACGGAGGTAGACAGCAGTGGATGGCCCGGACTAAGGTGGAGTTGGATGGTCTATCGCAGATTGTGGATGGGATGCGCGAAACGGGTGAATGGACATCGAATGCGAAAAATGTCCGGACGGAGGAACAACAGTCCAGTCAGAGTGGACAAGCGGAAGGTCCGGAGTAAAGCGGAGTTGGAGCGGACCGGAACGGAGTTGGAGTGGGCCGGAGCGGATGTGCATTGGTGTCGGATAGGATAGGTGCGGGGGCATAAAAACAGGATCTGTGTCCGTAGGGAATTCCGGTTCCCTACAACGGAATGGATGAATAGATGTCATATGTGAAAAATGTCTGGACAGAGGAAAAACAGTCTGGGCAGAGTGGACTAGCGGAAGGTCTGGACTAAAGCGGAGTGGCAGCAGACCAGAGCAGGTGTATGTTGGTGTCAAATAGGATAGGTGCGGGGGTGCAAAAACAAGATCTGCGTCCGTAGGGAATTCAGGTTCCCTACATTGCTCTCCAGGCTATGATAGTGTTTTGGGCCAGAAAACCCCTCTGGTTTTCACCCACACCTTCCCAAGCCTTCTGTTATCATGATCTCCTTTTTACTTTTGTTCACATTGTACTGAGTTTCCTCTTACGTACATCTCCATACATGCAGATCCGAGCAATCGATATTCATGGAGCCACCATACCGCTTTGGCTGCCAGTTCATGGCTCTGTTTGGATGATCCCATTACTGCCAATGTGCTACCTCACACTGCATAAACCAGATGCTGGCACCATTCAGTATCTGTTATGCAAAAATGTGCTATTCTTCATGTGTGCCACTGTGGCTTTGCCCAGATGGCAATGCAAAATGAGATCTATGCATCACTAGCATATGATCAAGTGTACTGTAAGCAGCAAAACTGATTTTGCCAGTTTTGCCAGCACTGCCAGCAAAACCCTCTCAGAATAATTTTGCCCCCTACACTATCTCCAGAGGACCCATTCTAAATATCATTACCCCTCAAGCTTTCATTACAATAAGGTCCCACTCAATTCCTGAAAGTTCCAGCACTTCATGGCCTTCCTTTGACTTGGCTGAATGTATCACTGTTACCTGGGTTTCTCAATCACCTCCAGACAGTGATCAGGGCTTGCTTGAGGAAGGAGATCAAAGGTCCGGGCCACCCCAAACATCTTCAGTGCCCGCAGACAATTGAGAGCGAACCGCTTTAGTTGAATTCACGGCAGTCAAGAGAGCATTTTTCAGAATGATGTCTAGATTCGGTAATATGCCTCGTCTACTCTCAGTCATCTCTAGAGCGAACCCAATTATTTCTTTACCTGTATATTGTATAGATACCAACCATGCATGTTGTACGATTTCTTTCTCGGCGTCTCTGTTGTAGGAATCGAACATCGCAGGGCAGTGTTTGAGCGCCACGAGTGCTGTGAATGAGAGAAGCCGGCAGACGAACTTCCTTGTTCTGCGCAGACTCGCGCAACATACGTTGCCATGCATGTATCATGCACCATCTCCTCGACGCAGTCGATTGAACTTGGGTAACATCTCCCGAAGATACTCGGCATGTTTGATGCGCAAGTCCATTTCCTGGACCTTGCCTCTACCACTCCAGATTCGTTTCTCCGCAGCGGGGCCGTACACAGAAGTGTACTCCTCCAAAGTCTCGTCCTCGGTCGGCACCACCAGACAACTTGCGCCGATTACACAGAAGTTGGATATTCGCACCGTGTGGTGCACCCGCGCTCGAGTGGAGATGGTGTTGTTGTTTCCTATGGAAGGTGATTCGACGCCTGAATAAGCCATATCATTAGCCAGGCGTGACGGCTGAGGGAGACGGGACGCACGACAACCGATCTCGAACAAGTTATTGTCACCGATGCGCATCACCTCTTTGCGACGGTTGACGACGATGGCGGCCTCTTCAATGATGCAACCCGAGCCAATGACAATGGGACCTCCAAGAGCAAAGATGGTGGCTTTGGGATGAATTACAGAACCTGGACCGATGGTAATGTCGCCTTTGAGGTCGACATCTTGACAAACAACCGCCTTTGAATGGATTGTAAACTTGTCCCGTCTAAGACGGCGAAGGTCGGTTAGCTGGCGGCATGCAGCTTCGTTCACTCACATGGGTGGCATGAAAAAAGGTTCAAAGTACTACGCCATAGCAAAGTCGATCGCAGTACTAACAAGAATCCTCGAACCATAGCACCACTTTGCCTTGTTTCCCCAACGAAAGCGCAGCCCGAGCGACCAACGACGATATTGTATCGTGTGCTGATTAGGGTATGGTTGGAAAGTCGGTACGTATTTCTACAGTGGTTTCCATAGTATCTGTCATTGGAAAAGTCGGGGGCGTCACTAGAAATGTGGAAAAGTGTGTAGGGACCAACCATTCCGGGAGGAAATATCAACCGTACCCTGAAGGCGGAATGAATTGTCGTGCTCGAAGTAGCATCAGAAAATCAAGTTGGTTTTTCGAAATGTACATGTTCCCCCCATCGCTCCCAAGCTTGATCCCCAAAATGCTTCAGTGCGCGGAATATTTCTTTTTTAATTGACCACCACCCCTCTCGTCGGATGGTCTCGTACGAATCAAGCACTGTCCATGGTCGTGAAGTAGAGAGTGTGCCACTGTAGCACGAATCCCCCTGAATCGGTGTGAACTCAGGGTATAAAGGATCATAGTACGTCGTATAGAAGAGACGACGGGCTTCCACATGAGCATATCTGAAAAGAGCGATCAGATCAAGATGTAGGAATATAAAGATCATCGTACCTCCACATTGCCAAGACGATTAATAACTGGATAATAATGCCACAGTATATGATGGTTGTGTTCCAGGACTTCTTGGCGGCGGTCACTGGCTGTTAACCGTGAATATCGCAAAAGACCGCGGATCCCGGTGTGCATACCAGAAGCCCACGAGTCCACGGGGAGAATTTGCTGTAGCGACGCAGGTCATGTTGTTTGGCTGTCTCTAGATGAAGATTTTGAGCGAGCTGGTTCCGGGCGAGTCGAGCCGCCTTCGAGACTTCCTCCAGCTCCTCAAGATGACTGGAATTGAGTTCGAGATCCTCGGACCTGTTGATCGATGAAGCGGTTCATTCGCAGTCTCCTAGCAAACACAGAAGACAACCAACCTGTCAGCATCACCCAAGCTTTCAGCCATGTCCTTGAGTGCCTTCCTCATACGCGCTAACGCCTCAGCATGTCCAACCGGGGTATCATCCCAAATAACAGAAACATTTCCTTCAAACAACCTATTTGCTCTGTGTTCCGATGCTTCAGGGATCTCCAAGCTATCATCAACGTCCCTCCCCATAGCGTCAACGATTCGCACCAAACTACGGCGAGCCGTGGGTGGCGGTGTGGTCATCTTCCTTTCTGCATCCACGAGGCCGTTCTGGACATGTATCAATGGTTCTGCAGTCACATCTTCGTCAACCCTTTCCCGCCCATAAGCATCTACCAGTCGAACTGCCGGGGATTTCCGAAGGGACCGTGGAGACAACCTATTTTCTCGAGAGAGCGGTGTTGTGGGTCGTTCAGGGGTAGCGGGTCTAGGTGGTGCAGTTGATATCGCCGTCGGCTGGGTAGCTCCATTCACGACCACCTCAATGTTGTTGTTATTAGTCCTGGGATCCGCAGTAGTGAACTTTGATGATGGCAATTCAGGATTTTCCAATCTTATAGCAGACAAAGGCGAATCCGAATGTCCTTCCGTCGCAGAAGCCTCTGACTCCGCTACATCGAAACGAACTTTTAACGGGCCCTTCCTCCTGCCAAGTGACCCATAATGTGAGTGATCTGAGCCATTGCTTGGGAGCGCGGGCTGATTTGGGGTTGCCACCCATGCACCCGGCGGCGCAGGCGTGCGAAACGGGAGAGAACTAGTTCGTGACAATGTTTTTCCAACCGGGGTCAAGATTCCATCCTCAGCAGGAATCTCGGTCCCAGTGCGTGTGCGGGGGTGGGAATTGGCACGGGGCAACGGTGTGGAGGTAGATGCTGGAGGTGTCGACTCTGAAGGGAAAGAAAGGGTAGGATAAGACGATGGACGACTTGGCTTAGGCGGCAATGGAGTCGCAGCCCAGGCACCGGGTGGTTTCGGTGTCTTGGTCAGTGTGGAATTTGAGTGGGGATCGAAACGTCGGTCCTTTATAGGCGTACCGTCTACCCCAAGCGCATCGTCGTCCGATGATGATGGCGGACCAGGAAGATCCGGAAGGTTGTGCGGGGGAGAAGGCGTTCGGAAGTCTAAGATAGAGCTGCCGAAGGGCGTTTGACGCGGAGGTGTGAAAAGGGCAAACGATGGGGATGCATCAGAAGTGGGTAAATGCGACCCGGTACCAGCGGAGGGGGGAGTACCAGGAGGAGTTGAGCTAACAGGTGGCTCCTCTGGCGATGGATTTGGAGTTGAGGGACGCGATGGATCATTCACATTCTGAACGGGGCCCCCATTAGTAATAGAGGCTGGTGCTGGCAACTGAGGGGAACCCTGCAGAGAGGGTGACGTTAAGACTTCGGTCTCAGTGTCTGTCTCAATCTCTTCTGGAATAAAGTTTGGAGGACAAGTCTTCGGTGTAGTAGACTGAGGGGGGAGGTTAACGATGGACTCTTCATCGCTTGCTAAGGTAGAGTCATGACTGGCTACAGGGTATAAACGCAGATGATGACACACCTAATACCATGTCTTCCTTGCCCCACGAATTCTCGACAGCTCGAGATTCTCCGATACTATGCGGCTCGGCCAGTTCAGTCAGTCCGTTCTGGTGATCCCGTCGAAAAGATGATTCATCGCCCATGACATGCGTAAGGCTCATATCACTAGTTGCATGACCAACATTTGAAAAGCTCTTCGCCGTCGAACGCACAGGTATCTGACTTGACATGATAGCTCCTGATACCCTGCTAGATGGCCGAGAACTAAGTGTGGGGGATGTCGTGTTTCTGCGTCTATCTGCAGGATAATCGAGCTCAAGTGGAGGGAGAGGACTGCGGGCAAAATGCCAACCAAACTTGGAAACGGTACCCAGTGCTTTGCGGGGGCTGAGACCATTCAATGGCGCAGATGGAGTAACGCCAATGGCACTCTCGTCCAAGAGTGAATCTGAATGGTCGCCTGATTTGTGTGCCAGAGCAGACGACCGAGCAGAAGCGGAGTCCGCCCTTTGTAACTCGTTCTGTCGCTTATTCGACACCGACACCGGTGAAGCGTCTTGGTGTCCGTTAGAGCCTTCCAGATGAGGTAGACTCGCCGTGGTACGGAGGGAGTTTGTATCCTTCCCCAAGCTTCGAGTCTTGAAGTGGGAGGTTGACGGAGATTTAGAAGTAGACCATTTGGGATGGGGGGAATTCCAGTTGCGTTCCCGCTCACTCGCTACTTCTCTTTTCTCTTCATGCTCCCGCTCCTTCAATGAATCGCGGCTGCTGGCTAAGGAGGTTGGAGAATCTGAACGGAGGGATGCACGGGAAGGCTTTCGCTGAAGAGACGCGAGTGTTGGTGTAAGGTAGGGTGTCGCAGACGGTGATCGGGGTGGATGAGAGTGCGAATGTGAAAAGGAGTGATTCGAGCTGGCACTCAAACTCGATGATGGCCGGGAGGGGGGATGTCGTTTGTTCCATTCTCGTTCTCGTTCATGATTTCTTTCCCGGTCAAGCTCCGATATTCGATCTCGATCTGTCAAGAAACATTTCAAGGTACGAGAGAAGAATGGACGCAGGAAAATACTGACAGTCCGCCTGAGAGCTCATGGAACTGGGCCGGGAGCCATGGTCATCGTCAAAGCTCCGGAGAGACGCAAGGCTTCCTCGTCTTTCCAGATGTCTATGCATGGGTCTGGGGGAACTACTACGTGACAGTACGGTTTCATGAGAGAGCGATTTTATGTGTGAAGGCGATCGGAATTCTTGAGAAAGACGGCGATGGAATTCTTGTGAGTGTCTGTGATGAATCACCGGAGTACTAGGTCTTGACTGAGTTCTCGGGCGATTCCACTCCCGTTCGCGTTGGTGGTAGCGCTCCTCTTCTTGGGAACAATGATCCTTACCTTTGATTATAAACGTGAGTGTATAAGGTCATGTACACGAGTAGATCGCTTACCAGTCCTCCCATTCATGGAAGAACTTACCATTGAAGCTGTCAGCCAATGGCAATCAATGGAACGGTTCTTTCACTCATCGAGCTCGTGGCTTACAATCGAGCTCGTGGCTTGTGCATCTGACTTCTAGCTTTGAAGCATTTCTGCTTCCTCTCAGCGACGAGGATGAACGCGAGTCGGATGGTATTGCTGTGGACTGTGCGAGATTTGGAGCGGATGTCGAAGCTGCGTTGCGTGAAGGCCTGAGAATGAAAGGGTTGGGCAGGGAGCAATCGTACCTTCATTCTCGGAATTTAGAGCATCCCCCAATGCTCGTTGCATTTCTGAATCGTGCTCTAGGAGATCTCCTTACAGATCAATCAAACGAAGGCGCATACTTTACCTGAGACATACTGGATTGAAATGCCAACTGAGAAGACATTTGCAGAGATTGCTGGGGCGCACTAGTGGCGACGGGCGGGGTCACGGTGGTTGGGTTGGGTTGGGATGATAAAGACACATGGGGATGATGTTCGGGGCTAGACGTGCTTGTAGATGCCAGAGATGAGTCTGATTGTACGAATAGTCAACCCACGTGAGGGGAGAATACTGGACATCGTACGATCATATAGAGCTTCGGGAAGGTTTTGATCCATGAGTTGTGATTGGGAAGACATGAGTCGGGCACGCAGGGTATCAAAAGTGGTTGCTGGAGACAAACGAAATAAAGAATCGGATGTTCTGTTGGATTCTGATGTACCAGTTTGCGAGACGTATGAGTGGGATATGGGATGGCCACGTACTTGGCTTGTCAGCTTCCTCGTCACTCAAACTTCGTCGTGCGGCTCTGCGATTCCCTCTGTGGCTATCGACTACAGGGGTGACTTCCACTGAGCTACCGTCAAAGCTGTTTCTACGGAGACGTCCTTTCTGTGGGGTGTCCCCGGGCTCCCTGAGTGCATGGGAGAAGATATCCTTTAAGCTCTCGCGGGTGAGACTGGAGGTACTGGAACCAAACCGCGGGGGATCTGCGGCGGAATCTGCCTCGGACGAGGGTGTCGGAGGAGGGATAGAGGGTGTGTTGCCCGGAGGTCGTGGTTCGCGGGCAAGAAGGGCTCTGAGACGAGCAGCTGGAGTCTCTGCAGGAGGCGCGGTGGCGCTGCTAGGATCTGGGAAGGACCTCGGTGTCGGGTCAGCGGCGATGGGCTTGGCCGGCATACGAGGGGTGGGTAGTTCATCCTCGTCATCGTGTATGGCTGAGAAAAGCGCACGCGCCGAAGAAGGAGCGGGCTGGGGTGTTGCATCTGAGCCGCTGTCGCGCATGCGGGGACTGGGGCTGCGTCTGAGCAGTCTGAGACGTGGCTTGAGGAGGGTGGCGGATGAAGGGGTGTCCATGGTCGAGCGGGGAGGCACTTTTGTTCTTTTCTTATTCAGGACAGCGCAGCTACTCGTCTGCTTCATCGTCCTACGGTAAAGTATATACGTTGGATTTTAGAATGGCTCAGCGGGTCTTCATCTCAGCACAGAGCTCGGTTTCATTTCCTGACTCCATGATTTTTTTACAATGAAAAGACAACTTTCGTTCGCAGCCTCCTTTCAGGCATAGCACAATACGGCGTATTCCTGCAAAATACACCAGTCAGACGCGGATTCGCCATCGAGGTGATTCGAGGACTCACCTTCACTTTCTTCTCGCTGTTGTCGTACGGAATGAAACAACCGTCGCCATATATTTCACAAGCTTTTCCGGGGTGCACAGCACCGTGGTGGGGAGCCTGCGCAATGTAGATAGCTTTCCCATCTGGCTCCCGTCCACCTTCAACAGGTCGCGCACGGAGAGCTGCAAGATCGAGATGGCCAGAGCAAGGCATCCACTTGACGGCACGAGAGTCGCCGACAAGAATCTCATACTTGTCAAGCTGAAAGGGGGCTCGATGACTCAAATTGGCAAGGTTGTTCGAACACCTACGTGGATCTCGTCTTTCTTGAATCCGATCACCGCGCCTTTCTTGAATACCCTAGAAGCTTTCCCGACCACTGATCAACGCATGAGTTCAGTAGTGTCCCAAATCGCCGGACTAAACAAAACTCACTGACTCCACCCTGGTAGCCGTATGGGCATCAGCGGCGGAATAACCAAGACATGACATGTACAAACCTCATAGTAAGCGCGGCAGATGTAAAGGGGTTCTCCGCGCTCTTCTCCGCCTTGGATAGCATCACGGGGAATAGACCTTCCCTCATTCCAAATCCAGGCAACGGGTTCATTGTATTGTCCCGCCCTCCATCGCGTGGTACGGGTCTGGGAATCACTGATCCAATTGTTCAGAGACCAAGCCTGTGTCTGTTTCTGTGAAAACAATCAGCGGACAATGGACGGTAGACTAAACGTCGCTCCTACCTCCTCCTCTTTCTTTCCGTGCTCCTTGTAGGCGTAATAGCCTGCGCCTACCGCTGCGATTCCGGCAAGGATGCCGCCCCCGATCTGTCGAGTGTCAGACCACAATCCAGCGAGGCAGATGCTGAGAGCACCTCGAGTTCCTTCTTGTGCTTGTCGTCGATGTCATACCAATGCTTCTCCTCTTTCGTGGGTTGCACAGCAGGGACGGGGTTCAATGGCTGATCAACTTCCCGGCGTTGGATTTGCTGCGTTTGGTTCCCGTAGCTGGGAGGACGGTCGAGAGGTTTGCAGTCGTCACCCCACTGTTCAGAGTGATGATGGTGCCTTCCTTGCATGCGTCCCCAGAGGGCGGGAGTCGCGGGGGGTGTCCAATCACCCTGTTTCTTGTGAGCGAGAGCTGGATTACTGAACCTCAGAGGACTTACCTGGGAGCGATGGGGCTCGATGATCTTGTACTCGACCCCTAGATCATGGGGATCAGAGGAAGCTAGATGGATGACCTGAAGGTGTACCTTCGTACTCTACAACGTCGCCGTAGTTGTATTGTTCACCGGGTTGCCATAGTGGAGCCATCGTGCGACTATGGACTGTTGAGAGGGAGAACAGTGTCGGGTGGCTTATATACGGTCGAGGGGATGCTCACATGGCAAGGCCTCGTTTGCTGCGTTGTGCGCCCCTGGCACAGGTTCCGGAAGATGTGGGTGCCAAGACCTGGATGAGGAAAGATGGACTCATTCGAATGGTTATCTGATTCAACGAGGCTCGAACGTGGCCAGCGGAGTCGTGAAGACGGGCAGCTGAGGTGGAGTTAGCTCCATCTCCTTGACTGCGTGTCCAACCCGCTGGAACGAGTGCGGACGCTGCGTGAGTCTCGCCCTCTCCCGCCAATGCAGCGCGAGCGTTGGATGCGAGACCCCCCTTCCCGCTTTCCTCCCACCAGCTCTCGGTCCCCACCCCACTGAATCACGATGAGTTCTGCCGAGGTGGTCTTCCGTATCGCACCAACGCTGCAGAAATATGACTGGGGCAAGATCGGAAATCAATCCAAAGTCGCCCAGCTTGCCGCAGGCGCAGACATACCCGGTTTCGTGCTCGACAATTCGGCTCCTTATGCAGAAGCATGTAGTCTACGCTCGTTTCATGCTGGCCACTCATTGCTTTCTCCAGCTGTGGATGGGCACGCATGTCAGATCGCCTTCAGGGGTAGTCGGCTCGAGTTTGGGTCTTCCAGAGATCTTGGCTGCAAACCCACACCTCGTTGGATGTCAGGTCTCCAGCAAGTTCTCTACCTCTCGGGGAAACCTTCCCTTCCTCTTCAAGGTCCTCTCAATAAATAAGGCTTTGAGCATTCAAACACACCCTGACAAGAAGACCGCAGAGCAGCTGCATGCGAAGCAGCCAACCGTTTACACAGGTGAGCGTCCGCCTCCTCGCGATGCCTCGATCTCATTCGTTCTAAGATGACAACCATAAGCCCGAAATGGCGATCGCACTGACGGACTTCAAGGGTCTGTGCGGATTCTTACCCATCCCGGACATCAAGGCATACCTCAGGAGTGTGCCAGAGCTTCGTGCACTGGTTTCGGAACAAGTCGCGGACGCCTTTCTCTTAGCCGAGGGACCAGGCGAGAGAGAACAATTGCAGAACCTCTTTTCTGCGCTCATGCAAGCCGATCCGAACGCAGTCAGAGACCAGCTTGCACGACTGACGGCGCGTTACAACGCTGAGAACGAGCAGAACGACATCAAGGACCTTATACTCAGCCTGAACGAACAATATCCTGGAGACGTTGGAGTCTTCTGCCCCTTCATGCTGAACTACGTCATGTTAGAGGCTGGACAAGCGATCTTCCTCGGCGCTGGAGAGCCACACGCCTATGTCTCAGGAGGTAGGGTTCTGTTGTGAAACCCCGCAGGCGTCAGCGTTCACCACTTTTATCAGATATCATGGAGTGTATGGCCAACTCAGATAACGTCATCCGAGCAGGTCTCACTTCGAAGCCGAAGGACATACCAAGCCTTCTCTCTGGTTTGACCTACAGGGCTGCTCCTTGGTCAAACCATGTAGTCCCGCCATCCACAACTCCAGGTTCAGCGACTGTGACTTACGACCCTCCCGTTCGAGATTTCACAGTGCTCGCGATAAACCTAACGCAGGGAGGTTCGGAGTCTCATGGATCAATCAATGGACCATCGATTATCATCGCTACTGAGGGGGCCGGCTTCATCAGGTGGGACAAGGACGCTAAATCTCTAGCGTTGAAAGCAGGAAATGTTGCGTTCGTAGGGGCCAGTGTTCCTGTTTCTTTCCAAGCCGTTGCTAAGTTGACGGTGTTTAGAGCCTACGTAGAGTGAGGTTATGCGGGAACTCGGAGTAAGATTCAAGATGGGTGTAATGCTTATTATTTGATCAAAAGACGACGCTGGGTAGCATGTCACCGGAATGAAAGGATCTGGTGATGGAACCAACTGCGCGCCCTGTAGGTAGACATCCAGCTTGAAAGCACTGCCGGATGTAAGACATCGTTACGACTCGCTGCTCAATGGCAATATTTGGGCTGTAGGCAGGTATTCTCTCGCCTTGAATCCGTATACCAACATGCCTTATCCCTGGTTGTTGTGAGATTCCCTGTACCTTTGCAGATGCATCGATCAAAGAGAATGGATTACCCTGAAGCTACCGTAGAGATGGTGTAAGGCTCGACCTGGGCTCGGGCGTAGAAGAATGTGGAATAATGACGATGCGGTCGTGTCGGTTGTCAGGCTCCTAGTAGGGCAAAAAACATCTCTCGATCAAACAGAGAGGCATCAACATAGGGCGTGATAAACCATCGCTGTGTACCGTCCAAGATCCAAATGAATGCTCAGCGCGAGTAGTGCGCCATGAGCTCAGATGGATGCAGGACTGATGCGAACACTGTGCGTTGAACAGAAGCTAGTGATTTTTCGCGAGTCGCATCAACTATCAAGGTGGCGATAACTGTACTGAGCAGGCTCCACCAGTGGCATCCCTCAGGACTGACGAGGGGAGCGCAATGGACGTGTTCTACTATGCCAGCCTCGACAGATCCGTGTTTCCGTCCTTCGTCAACCTTGTGAGAGCCGTCTTCTGAACTGTGCATTGGAAAGCCATTCGAATCTGGTAGGACTTGGACACCAAGCTCTCCGTCATTCTCACGATTAATTCACTTACATACCAGCGAGTCCACGGTTTCTCCGATAGCTGAGGTCTTCTCGCGCTAATAATACGCTTAGTCCGCACTACCATGCTCGCGCTGGTCCTCGCATATCTAGCACTGGCTGGTCGTGTCTACGCTGCCGCCATCATCGACATTCGACCTCTGGTGGTGTGGCATGGTCTTGGTGATACATATGGATCACCCGGCATGGTCCAGTTTGAAAGCGAGGTGAAGAAGATGCACCCCGGCATCTTCGTCCACTCCGTCTACATCGACCGGGATGCGAAAGCAGATCAACGTGCTGGATTCGTGAGTGTTGCGTCCACTACGCAGCGCATGTTGACCAGGGTCCCTCCAGTACGGGAACGTCGACCAGCAACTCTCTATCGTCGCTGAGCAACTCGCATCGATTCCAGAGCTCAGCAGAGGATTTGATGCCATTGGGTTCTCTCAAGGCGGCCAGTTCCTGCGCGCATACGTGGAACGTAATAACACACCTCCAATATACAACCTCATTACTTTTGGCTCACAACATATGGGCATCTCTAACCTCCCGTTGTGCAACCCGTTTGACTTGCTGTGTGAGATCGCGCGACGTGCTGCAAAGGCTGGGGTGTACAGCGAGTGGGCACAGGAGCATCTAGTGCAGGTTCGAGACCCTCGCGACATGTATGGTTCACACAAACTCAGTCATGAAACCCACAGGCACAATACTTCAGGGATCCGGCGCACTTGCCGTTGTATATGTCGTCAGGCAGTTTCCTCGCTGACATCAACAACGAAGTTCTCCTCCCGTCTGCGAGAACGGTGGCCTATGCTGAAAATCTCGCATCACTGCAACATCTTATCTTAGTCCTCTTTGCGGAGGATGTGACGGTAGTCCCCAAGGAAAGTGCATGGTTCGGATCCGAAGCACCGCCAGAGCAAGACGAGCTGTACATGTCGGATCGTCTTCCGGAACAGGAGGTTATTGGGCCACACGTTCAGGAGAAGACGATCGTGCCGATGGAGCGTCAGCCGTTGTACACGGAGGATTGGATAGGTCTTCGCACCCTCGATGAGCGAGGTGGCGTGGCGTTGGTCACTTGTCCGGGTCAACACATGCAGTTGGCGGGTTGTTGGGAGAGTCTGGTCGAGAAGTGGATCGGGCGCACTTTTACTAGTGTATGTCACGGTTGTCACACGTAACATTCCAACCTTGCACAACTTTTCACTGTCCGGGGTAGAGATCCAGAAGACATGTCAGGCGCAGCAGCATCAGCGGGAGCCTCCAGATTTTCTGCCTTCATGAAACATCCAGCCGGTTTGCGATTCAAAATATCTACTTCACAGCATATTGACGACCTGCGCCCACCTGTCCAATAGGCCCAAAGACTGTGTTCTTCTGGGCCCCGGTGATGAAGTGGTGTTTGGTTGCTGCAGGTCTGAAAGACTTGAACCGGCCTGCGGACAAGTTGAGCGTATCCCAGAACCTCGGTGTGTACACGAATGACTCACACTACGACCTATATCCTCATTCGTACCTATCAGCTTTGGCGGCAACTGGATTCATCTGGGTGCGGTATTCATTGGTTATCACACCAGTCAACTACAGCCTTGCTGCAGTGAGTTTATCTTGACCCTCTGGTTTTTCTATCAACCGAGATTCCCAGGTCAACTTCTTCGTGGGCTCGACGGGCCTCAGCCAGTTGGCTCGCATTGCCCGGTAAGGCTTTGTCTGACTTTCCATGCATATATGCTCACCCTTTTCAAAGATATCGCTACACGAACCGCCAAGCCGTAGAGGGAGGAAAATAAACACTCGATACTTGTACAGGCCTATCCTTAGCTGGACGATATAAACAATTTTCTTTGAAACTCCTGGTCGTCATGAACACTACGCAACATCCACGGCTACCTACGTGACGACCGCTCGCCCTGTGGTTTTCTAGAACGATCCCCCTGATTCTGCGGATCGTCTCCCGCAAAGACACTCTTCGCCGCGTCCCACCACCCGCCTTCTATCAAAATGCGATTTGCCGTTGCCACGATATCAGACATGATGCGTTGACCCTCGCTTTCCCGATTTTGAACAGGATTATCCTCTCGATACTGCCATTGACTCTCAAAAGACTCCCAAGCTTTCGCTGGGCGCTTCTGCGGGCGAGGTGTTGTTTGTCGCGGACGGGCACCAGCACCGTCATGGCCTCCTCCATTCAATGTGCTGAGGATAATGGCGCCCAAGCTGGACGCAAGACCTCTCCCTTGACCATCTACATTATGGTGCCCCATGTACCAGCCTGCACCTGCGGCTAGAGCGGCGAATATCGTGCCCCACTTGATAAACCAGAATGTGGTTCTGAATATCCAGCTTGTTGTTCTGTACAAACTGACCAATGCGAGATACGCGGCTAGGAAGCTGATGAGGGGCGGTATGATGGTTTGCGCGTCCCATTCCCAAGGTTTGGATGCAAGCAGCGTTGAAACGAGCGAGACGAATGCGGAGAACAGCGCGAGGGAGTGGGAGAGGAAGGAAGCGATGAACGAGAAAAGCTCTGGTGGCAGATGTTGATACAAGTAACCAAGAAGGGGATCCAGGAAAGCTGGCAATGGTATATCTGACGGATCGACCAGCATGGTGCAGTTGGATGCCACGACAGCAGCCAGCGTGACAGTCTTGGTCACGGGGCCGGTCACATCCGTTGGAGCTCCGCCACACTTGAAACTCCGCGGAAATGTACAAACACTGGCAAACTCGAACCCATATAAGTAAGTTAGAGCTGTAAGTTGTATCATCCTCCTTTCTTCACACTGCTATCACTGCGTGTCAGCTTCCTCTCCCTTCTGAGACATAGTACCTCCCCTCATTCTCAGACATGGTCATGAAGCGCAAGCTTGACCTTGACTCCCCCGAGGACTTCCCCCAGGTTCGCCCCCATCGATTCCTTCGCTTGTCTGTCCATATATCGACCACTTGCCAGACCGCCAAGCAGTTGAAATTAGTTCCGTTCCCCGGCTATGAGCCAGACCATGACGTCGCTATGTCTGATTCTTCCTCTTCTGACTCGGAGCAATTTTTCCCTGAGAGCCATCACACCCGTCTCGTATCCACCACCAGCACATCGAGCAGTACATTTGGCCCGTCCGAGGCGGTCGGTTACAACGCCTCTCGTGAGTCCCTCAGCTCCCGCAAGTCAAAGCTTGATGGCCATGCAGCTGTTCATCCCAGATACAGTGCGCACCAGCCGACTCTCGACCCTTCAGAATCTCCCAAGGTCGTTGGTCTGATGCAACCCGCTAGCGCTTTTTCGCACCACGGGTAAGCAGACTCATGCTGCCTGTGCCGTGGTGATTTGACAACATATTGGGCCATTCATGCTTTCGTTCCTTCAGTTCGCAGTGCTCTCAAATACCCAAGCTCCGCGTCGCATGCTCTGCGGGCCTCGACGGTTCAAGAACAATGTGGAGCTTCTGCGAACAATGCGGCGCGATATCCATGGTCGATACCGACTAGGTTCCGAAAAGTTGTGCTCACCCGGCTTCCGCCAACTCTTTTCTTATCTTTCTTTATTTTACTGATCGTCACTCATGCTTTGCTCTTGGACATTCTGCACCCGAAAACCCGAAAGTGCTCGTCGATGCAACTCCGGCTGCCCCTCCCTACGTCATACTCGGATCTCACCGCCTCCCTCCGTCTCCCGGCAGCATTCCGGCACATGTCGACTCGACGCGCCATGCAATCCTCGCAAATGTCGAATCCGCCCCTGCTTCATATATCTTATGCACTGCTGCACCTGGTCTTGCGCCTTCGACATGCTCTCTTGTACATAGCCGCTCTGTAAAATAAAACATGGCACGCTCGAGCAATGATGTTTTGTGATTGAGAGTGCGAGTGAGAGGGACGTGAAGATTGAGAAAGTGTATTTTTGCGCGTGCGTAGGACAACAAGCGCAATTTCCTTCATGACGCAGACCACACTGCTTCAGTACGAAGCACCTTGTGAGCTGACCTCTGATCGCCCGTTTGCAGATTCTGACATGTACAGGGCCTGTCCATGCCATTGACTGGTGCAAGTCGACCGCACCGGGTCAGCAGTCTCGCCCTCGTTCAGCATTTCGTCTCGGAATTGCGTCCTTCACAGAAGATTATCGCAATCGGATCGCAATAGTCGGGCTTCAGGACGAGCGAGTCCTTGTGGAGGACGACTACACCGACTACCCTGACTTTGTTACCCTCGTCGAGGCAAATCACGGATACCCCGCTACGAACTTGCAATGGCAACCTGCGAGCGCAGGAGGCTTCCCGTGGACGGGAAAGACTCCATCTGCCGAGTTACTCGCCACCACTGGCGACGCATTGAGAGTTTGGGAGTACTTTGGAGACGCACCGCCCGCGTCATCGGCATATGTAGGCAGACAGCCCAGTGGTGGTGGGCATCGTTTGACTCTGAAAACAGCCTTGTCCGGGGTAGGCTGGTACTTGCCGGGTTCAAGATTTCGTACTCATCCTTCCGTAGCAATCAAAAGTGCAGAGCCAGAACACGGGCGCGCCTTTGACAAGCTTTTCCTGGAACGAAAAGGCACCCAGTCTCGTCGTGACGTCGTCGATTGACACGACGTGTACGGTTTGGAATATCGACACCGCAACGGCCATCACACAGCTCATCGCACACGACCGGGAAGTGTACGACGTGGCCTGGCTTCCGGGATCAACGGATATATTCGTCTCCGTGGGTGCTGACGGGAGTCTTCGTGCCTTCGACTTGCGGAGTCTAGAACACTCCACCATCCTGTATGAGACACCGACACCGAAGGGTGCTCCCCCTCCAACGGCATCTACTCGACTCCCGACCTCGCCCTTGCTCCGCATTGCATTCAATCCTGCTGACTCGAATTACATGTCTACCTTCCACATGGATGGGACAGATGTGCAGATCCTGGACATGCGAAGTCCAGGACAGCCGGTCATCGAGCTGAGAGGGCATCGTAGCCAAGTAAACGCGATGGGTTGGAGCACAACAGACCGACCTCTACTTGCCACCGCGAGTAAATGCATCTTGGTATCGTATGTCGAGACTGAATAACTAACACGTCTCACAGGTGATGATTGTCAGGTGTTACTATGGGACCTTGCGGGATACACACAGACAGCAACTTCACCCCGCATGGCGAATTCACGGCTGAACTCGCCGCGACCGGATGTGAAGAAGAGAATCGTTACTGACCCAATCATGGCATATTCGGTGAGCAGCGAGGTGACGAACCTAGCGTGGTCCCCACAAATCCTGGGGATGACGATGAACACCGGACACTCGACGGCTCCCGGTGAATGGCTTGCAATAGCGAGCAGCAAGTCGATCAAAGCGTTGAAGGTGTGACGGAGAGAGAGTGGCTGCTTGTCGTGTACGGTGTTCTTGTTATCTGCTAGCCGATTGCACTTGGCCAGTAATACTCGCGGCGTGCGGTAAGCGATATCATGGCCCGATGTTCGGAGCCCCGGAGCCCCATCAATGAAACAGTTGATTCCCTTCCTATCAGGTTATCGAACATGGTCACCATGCGGCCGTGGTAGCATCTAGATAGAGCGAGGATCAAATACCGGGCCCGGCACCTTGTCCTGTGCGACGAGTCCCTCAGCCATGACCGATTCTTTTCCAGCTGCAGACGGTGACCAAGCGATTCAGCGGAAACTCTCCACGTCGAGCGCATCAGATGTCAAGCAGAAGGAAGACATCGAACGCGTTCATGCACTCGGTGACAACGACAAGGCGGAGGAACTCCACGAAGCACCTCCGTTCGACAAGAAACTACGGGTCGCCCTTCTCATCGGCCTCGCTGTGTTGATCCTTGGTTGGTGGATTTCTTCCACAGTATTGAAGGCGACGCGCGGCAGATGGCAAGTGTGCCCCTTCCGCGCTGGTCCGCCCATACTCACTGCTCCCCCCTAGGCTTGTACAGACGATTTTCGCTTGGTTTTTCTTGACGTAAGTGCAAGGGCTACTCCAGGTTTTCAAGGACTAACCAAGTTTCACGTCCAGCGTTATCGCCTTCCGGTTCATCCCGAACTCGGCCGTCACACGTCCAGTCGCCGCTGTATGGATCCCTCTCGTTCAGGAGCCTTGGTACCGTCTTCCCCGCAACTTGAGGCTGACTATCGGTTGGCTTTCCCTCCTTGCCATCGTTTTCGGATCCGCTTTCGGTTTCCCCCTCGCTGCAGTACGCAGAATCGTCCAACGGAACTCATACAATGCTGATCGACCGTACAGGATGATGATTACGGCCATAGGGCAATCTCCGTGCTCGGCTTGTTCGTTTTCCAGTGCACGTTCTACCTCTCCTCCACCAATCGGTCCGTTATATGCTGGTACGTGCTTTGGTTCTGACCTACTCACTCATATCTGAAAATGTCAAGGCCCACTGTCATTGTTGGGCTATTCACCCAGCAGGCTATTGCCGTCTTTGTCCTGAAGACAAATGCTGGCTTCTCACTCTTCCACTATGTTGCAGATCTGGCGTATGACTTCCTAACCCAAGCATACGTCGGTGCACAGTTCTTCTTTGATGCCGACACCATCGCCAAAAACTGGTTCTTCGTCAACACTGTTCGTTGCCAATGTTTGTATGTCTTCTTGCATCACTAATAGTTCACAGTTTGCAGCCATTATATTCTTCATTGCAACTGTGCAGATGTTTTACCACGTGCGTCTTCTGGTTCTGGATCGATATAGGAGTTCACTGACGCGTACTAAAGCTCGGGGTAATGCAATGGATAATCAAAGGGTTGTGAGTGTCATCATCTTTCCCGTCGGATGTGGTCACCTATTGTCAATCGAGCGCGTGGTTCTTCTTCAAACTGCTGAACGTCTCTGGCGCTGAGGCTGTCGTCGCGGCTGCCTCACCATGGGTTGGTCAAGGAGAGTCAGCTTGCTTGGTCAAACCATACGTCAATACTATGACACCCTCTGAGATTCATCTTATCATGACCTCGGGTGAGTGTTCGTTAATGTAGGTTTGCTGTTGACAAAGCTTGGTTAGGGTTCTCGACCATCTCCGGTGCCGTCCTCAGTGCATACGTTTCGCTTGGCGTCCCACCCCAGAATCTTGTGACGTCTTCTGTCATGAGTATCCCCGCCTCCATAGCTATCAGCAAAATGCGCATTCCGGAAGTGGATGAACCTGTGACTCGTGGGCGTGTCATCATCGACCGCGGAGAACAGAAACCTGAGGATATTCCTGTGAACGCCCTTCACGCGTTTTCACGGGGTGGCTTGTTTGGACTGAATGTAGTCGGGCAAATTTTGTAGGTTTTCTCCCTTGAAAGCGCGTTCCCCACTTCGCTAACGTGGTGCGACGCAGAACAAATGTGCTCATCATTCTGTCCCTCATCGCAACCATCAACGGCATATTGACTTGGGTCGGCCGCGGATTCGGGATTAACCACCTTACTCTGCAACTTATTCTGGGATATATCGGATACCCTATCGCTTTCTTCCTCGGTCCGTTACGCGTCAAATATTTATGTCGCTTCGCTTTTCATGAAACTCCTAATCAGGTGTACCCTTTCCCGAGATCCTACGTGTCTCTCAGTTGCTTGCCACGAAGTTGATTGAAAACGAGTTCGCAGCTTACGTCGGTGCGTGACTTGTTAAATCAGGAGATTGTGTGCATAAAAAAGTTGGTCCAGAACTTCAAGGGATCCAGGCTAGCTCCAACCCTCTCTCTCCGCGCGCATACACGATTGCGTCGTACTCGCTTTGTGGTTTTGCGAACCTGGGTTCCTTCGGTATCCAGGTTGGTGTGCTCAGCGCCCTCGCACCCTCGCAGGCAAAAACCATAGCCACTCTCGCTGGATCAGCTATGATTTGCGGATTCATCTCGTGAGCCTATTTTTTTGTAGACCCCCCCAGTCTCACGTTCCGCACCCAAGGACTCTGCAAACTGCTGGCATCGCGTATGTGCAGCCGTCTGAGTTGATTGCCACGTCACTGACTCATTCTCACAGGGGGATGTTGATCTAAGTACTGATGTGCTGTCTCGTGGCAGAATCCCACCTTGTCTCAGTAGAGGCGTTCAAATGAATGCCATTTTGCTGTGGACAACCTAATCGATTGTCCACCGAAACCTGCCTTCTGCGTGCACGTCTGACCTCACTGCCGCACCTATCACACGCCAGTGTCAAGACGTTTCTCGCAGCTGAATATTGCCTCGCAGTAAACCGGAGGTATTCGAAGCTCTTTGCGGAGGTAATTCTTCAAAATCTGCATATCAGTGAGTATGAGTACGCAAGTTCGTCAACGTCGAACTTGCCGCCGATGGCTGACAGGCAGGCGGCCAGCCATTGTCAGCCGCCAGTGTATTTATGACATTCCGAGCACACTTTCTCTCCATCCGCGACGTACCTATCCCAGTGCAACGATGGCGCCCACACCTTCTCCCGTCGTTGTCCATTCATCGAACCAACCCTCGAGACATCTTCGCTACCTCCGTCGCCGCATACTCGGCCTCTCCCGCCATACACCACCGCAGTCCTCAGCTTCGCGTAATGAACACATCAAACCACGCACTCTGAACGCCGCTTTGCAAGGATCAGTGGTTCCCCAAGGCCCGCCGCCACCTCCGATCAATCCTACACCATCAATCGTGTCGGAACAGTTTGTCACCGAGCCATCAACGAGCCCATACAGCGGCAGTCGACCACAAAGACCAAGTCAGTCCGGAGACATACAGGGAAATATCGTAGCGGCGGTCGTCCTCATCGTCCTCATCTT
>JBBPOI010000193.1:0-21818 GCA_038091355.1 Phylloboletellus chloephorus | reverse complement strand
CGGCCCCGCCGCGCCCCCCGCCCCCCCCCCCGGCGCCCCGGGGCTCTATCGCGGCCTGGATGACAGTCGAGCGCAGCTGGCGGGTGTCGCTGTGCGGGGGGGAGCGGGGGAGCGCATACATGGTCGCCCAGGTCGGCGAGGGGGACAGGCAGCCCGCAACTGGAGCATTTTACGGTCGGAAGGACCTGCAGTATGGCCATGGCACAAGAGCGTGGGGACAACCGCAACGCCATTCGCCTCCACCCACGGTCAGATTAGCGACAGTACGCTACTCGTCAGCATTCAGCGTGTACATATTCCATCCAGTCCATATCACCGCCGTTCACCGTTCATGCCGTCGGTCACAGAGCCCCAGCGTCTGCCCCACCAGCAATGTCCTCATCGCCGGCTACTTTCTGGTCGCCAGCGTTCATATCCAGGCTTGGCGAATCGAACCGAGAAAAGAACGAGTCCCACTGGCCTGTGGTGCATTAACGATCAGTTCGTTCCGTCGAGTGCATGAAATACAACACACCCCAGTCAAACATCCCCCCAGGAATGCCCTCCAGGAGGCCCACGTCTGCCATCGCATATTGCTCCAACGTGTTCGACGCCTCAGGGACGTCAAGTACATTCAACACTTGCACGTTTCCTGGTGTATTGCTCGCCACGTTGTTCAACGCTGGGTTCATGTTCGCAAAGGATGACAGCGTGCCACTCTCGTCACAAGTCACCTGGGTGATGTTGACTATCGATGACCCACGGCGACTGAGCCACTCTGGTCCTAGTCGGTCTGTGGTACAAAGTCTCCATGTCTGTCGAGGATGTTGCGGAGAACAATGTCCTTACCGTCAGAGGATGAGGCGACAATGGTATCTTGAGCTTCTCCCTCATGATCTCCTTCACGTGCTCCGCCGCGCGCAATGAATACCCCACCACCGGGCCGCGAGGGGTCTTTCTTGTATTCTAGTCTACCCAATGGTTGTTTGCCTTTCACTCTTCCACTCGGTTTGAGTAAAGCCGGTTGATCGAGGGACAGCGGAGGTCCTTGAGTGGCCTCGTACAGGAGGGCAATAATTTCGGCTGTCTAAAAGGGTGTGAGGCGACAAGACCTTGATATGCAGCACAACACTCACCTTACGTCGCGCAGACATGTGATCGGGAGATATTGATCTTTCCCACCTCCGTATGCAATCCCGCAATTTCAGGAGTTTACCAGCAGCATCGGTGTCTTGTCGTCGAGCCCATGTATAATACTAGAATGCAGGTGAGCACTTTAAACCACGCCCGCCAACATGGCAACGTACCTGCACCAACGCACATGACATCGCAGCATACGCGACTAGTAGCCATATGTCGTACATGCGCTCATGAGCATCGAGCCAGTCGATTGACTCCCCCGTGAGCTGAACAAGGACAGCCCAAGTTTCCACAGTCAATCCGAATTTGAGATGCGCGGGACAGGTATACGAAATCCGCATGAAGACTCGCCAGAATATCATGCAAACACACGAATACAGTAGATGCAGGAGACCTAATGGGGACACGAGTTTGTGTGAGCAGGATCAACACAAATCTCATCTCGTGTCGCACCTGCATTTTGAGGAGTGTCGGGCCCTAGGTATTTGAGATTTTCTGGGAGATTGGCTTTCCAATTCTCCAAATCGGCTAGCAAGCTATACAACATTTCGTCTGTCGTGAACATCAAGCCAGAAGGGCTTAGCGAACCATCAGGATAAAAAATAAACATGCTCTCCAGTAACAATCATACCTGTATATCATCTTCAACACACGGCCAAGTATAACACTCAGCCGAACGAGTTCGTCCATATAGAGATCATTAGGATCTCCCGAGGATGGCAGGCGCGCGTCACAGTCTTGTACATCAATCATATATGGGTGGCCATATGACAGGCTTAGCCTTCTCGTGGGTTAGTTCAACACATATTGGGACAACGCGGGCTTCACACCATCTGTCACCGATGACACAGGCCCCCCATAACCGACGTCGAAGTTCTACGTTCTGCTTCACAGACTCTGCTCGATGGAGACCAAGGTCCTGGGCCTAGATTCATTGTCAAAAAAGGTGATTAATCTCAAGAGTCAACGCTCACCATGCGTACTGCAGTACCGAGTCGGATCCACAACGCCGACAGCGCGTCAGGGATGTACTGTGAGTGGCAGTCACCGACCATGCCCAAGATTAGTAACGCTTGGACGTTTGCAATGGATGCCGTCGACAGGATATCTTCTGCTTTGATTACGGTGTTGACTACGTACCGAATCGAGTTAAAAACAGATTGTGGGACCTCTCTCCGAGCAGCTGCGACGAGGCACATGGAATAAAGTAGAATTGGTGGTGGGGAAGGGGTGGCGAGGAACTCTGCTTGTGTGATGACGGGCAGCATTGGAGCAATATCCTTGAAATAGGAGTTTACAAGCTTCTGAACGACTTCGGGATCGAGCCGCGAGTCTACTGGGTCGGGATGTGGCATTCGTTTGTCGTGTGAAGGCATGTTTTGTACAGATATAACGCCTTCCCCGTTCTTTGACACTTCCCAGGTGTGATGATAGCGTTGATCATAAGTTTCGTATATGCGAGAAGATATCGTAGCTTGTGAGTGCAGCAAATGTGCAGCAGTGGTTGGCCCTGGGAGGCAGTGCATGTCAGCTCAATGGCAGTGAAGCTGGCCATCAAACGGACCATAAACAGATTCTGTTTGGGGGGACAGTGTAATTCGTTGAAGGTCAGCAGATCTGTCCTTCTCCTTCTCAGCAACCTCTTCTTCGAACTTCTTCTTCTTAAAGCGAGTTTCCGTGATGGGAAGAAAGAATGTGCACTCAAAGCCATACTGTTTGCAATGGTGACAAAGTGGGGGCTCTGAGTCGGACAGAACGTCACATCTACGACGAGGTTAACAGACGGTGGGATATATGCGTGGAGAGAAGCGAAGTGCGAACCTGATTTTTCGACTACGACAGCTATCGCACGCGCGTTGCGTTTTGGTGCGTTTCTTGGCGTCGATCGCAGTGGCTAGACTAGCTGCGGGTGGTGTGTGCTTTGTGGCAACTTCGGTGGACGGACCCTCGTGATCAGATTCTCTGTCCTTTCCCCGCGCTCCGTCGGTTCTTCGTTTCCTCTTGCCTGTGGTGACTGTCGCCGACATTTGGGCAGGCGAGGGAGTGGCAACTAGTTGCTGTTGTGGCTGCTGCTGTTCAGCAAGTGACGCATTTGGCCGCGGAGGACCGTACATCATCATCTGTTGCGGATATTGAGGATATGGAGCGTATCCGTGGGGAGCGGGGGGGTACGGAGCGGGGTGCATGGGGTAGTACTGGGCAGGGATGGCTGGACTGTTTGCACCATTAATGCCAGCGGTGGCGGGGTAGGCGGAAGTGGAGTGATGCTGGGTGAAGGGAGAAGGGCTGCCGGGATAGCTGTGATTCATCATATAATGCACACCAGGATACGGCTGCAGAGTAGGCCCACGTGCGGCAGCAAACCGAGAGTAGTCTTGACTTTGCTGGGGAGAGTGTTCCGCTGTCTGTCGGGATGCTGGAGGACGTCATGGATGTCAGTGGACGTAAGTTGATGGGAGACAGGACGGACCAGCGGTAGGGGATCGGTCGCCTGCGCCTGCGCTGAGCCGACGGCCAGGCGGACGGCGAGACGCAGAGGGGTCCGGCACGGAGTGGGTAGGATCTGGAGAATCGGGTTGTTTCTTCTGCCGGTGTTTTCTGGAGGGCTTTGAGGATGAAGCTGGTATCGGCTGTTGCGGCACCGACTGAGAGTCGCTGGACTTGGAGTCCCGTGCGGACGATTCCATAGGGAGGGCAGCACGAGCCGATATCAGCAGCACCTTGGCAAGGCGTTACTCCGAATTTGCCGAGCTATGCAACGGACAAGACAACGGAACACTAACGGTCAATGGCGACGGGGCGTAGCTAAACTGCAGAAACAATCTGAGGAATCGAACGGCGACAAGGACGGTACCGCGAGTTGGGGGGGAGCATGCGCAGAGAATGCCGTCTCCTCGGGACGCCGTCTTTTAGTCGGAGATGTAAATATTACATCTCAGCGATGGCCGCCGTGTTTCCGGCAGTCGCGCCGCTCACCCAAGATCAAGGCGGTCTATAAATGTAACTTATCGACTTGACGCACGTGCCCTACTCGTCCGCGGGTCTCGCTACCCCGAGGTCGTTGTTCTCCCATCCGGCGTCGTCCAGACCGGGATTGACTCGCCTCTTATCTTCGGTCACAAACGCATGTGCATTCAACCACGATAACCCCGCAGGCCGACAGAGCACTTCAGCCAGGTTGGACCCCCACGATCCATAAGAGAACGGGTTGGGAGGACGTGCTCCGGGAATCAACGTCTTGTGCGCTTGGTTCCTGATCTGTACGAGGATCAACGATACATTCAGCATGGCGATCGAATCCCGAACCTGTTCAATGGTTGTGATATTCAGAAGCAGAAGCTACAGTCGCATCTCTCAGTGGATCATCCACGCGAACATCAGGAACACCGCTCACTCTCATATGGTATGCGAGCAGGGCAGTCACGGGCCACACGACGAGGATCGACAACGAGAAAGCCACTGCACTGCCCACGCCGCGGTGCAAGGCCTCGTAGAAATGGACGTGATCCTTTTCAGTGAGAAGATAAAGATGAATGGCGGATGTACAGATCACGAGACAAAGGGTCGACACCTGGCAGAAGCTTAGAATATCGTCGGCGCCGGTCGAGCGTCACTTACCGCGGAGAACAAGAAACAGAAAAAGAAGGTGTAATTGCGCCGCCCGACGCAGTTGTTGACCCATTGACAATGGTGGTCGCAGGCCTCGACACAGTTATCGCACTGCAGGGCGTGAGCACACGGGCGAAACGGCCAAAGGCAGTATTTACCATTCTACAGTGGCTGGACCGGGGAGGACGATATGTTTTGCATGTCAGACAATACTTGACGCGCACTCTGGAACATGTTGTCAAGGTAACTAGAGGGGTGAGAAAGGCGCAACTCACGTGTCCGTCCGAACCTTGAGGTCTCGGGGAAGCGGAACTCTGGGACCGCCATCGGAAGGGGAGGTGGCAGGAAGCGGGGGATCGGGATCTAAATCGCGGGGTAAAATCCCCGGGTCGCGAAAAGCCTTTTTTTGAGAGGGAAATGATGAGATGATATGTGAACGATGGAGGAAGGAGCTTACTGTGGTAAGCATGCACGAAATGGTGAGAAGGCACATGTAGGCCCCGACGGCAGCGACGGCGGGAGATTCATTGAGCCACCACCAAACACACGTGGTGGAGAACCAGGCGGCGGATATGGCGATGACGAGCAAGAGGGATGCAATAAATGCCCATGGAAAGTCGCCGCCTGTTAAGAGACGACCGGCACAAAAGAAACGATTCCGGGAGGGATATAGCTCATAAACACGCTTTGGGGGAGTCAAAGGGATGGCAGACAAAGGAGGGAAGATATTTGGGGGGTCATGAACGAAGGTGTTATCTGGAGAAGGAGAAGACGATGGGGGTCCGCTGGAGGGTATCTGAGCGCGAGGATGAGGAGGTGAGCATTGTGAGGGGTGGTGGGCTGGCTGAGGGAGATCGAGATTCTGGTGGGATGACGAGGGTGGGGTAGGATTGCCAGTGACGTCAAGGCTGAGGGCACGCAACACGCGAGCGACACCGGAAACAAGTCGATTTGAGCTGTTGTTTGAGGGATGAGGGGAATTAGAGGGTTTGGAGGGAGGAGAGAACGGTGATTTTGTGGCGAGGGGAATGAGGGGTTCACGACTGCGTTTGCAAGGGGCGGCGAGACGACGAAGAGAGGGAGAGTCGGAGACGCGACGCAAGTCAGATTCATGGGAGGGGTGGGGTCTGATTGGAGAGAGTGAGAAGCTGTCTGGAGGGGGAAGGGAATGAGAGTGGGAGGCGAGGGAGGAGGGAGGAGAGTGCGGGGGTCTGGATGGACGGAAGAAAGAGGCGGAGGGGAGGATGCCGCCTGCATGTGTTGTGGAGTGGGCTGCGGGGGACGCTGAGGGGATGTGCTGGATGTGGAAGGCGGATATCGTGGGGGAGGACGAGAGGGGGTAGTCGCGGGAGGGGCGGGTGTGGGCGGGGAGGGCAATGGACTCGCGGTCGAGACTGGCAGGGCTGGTCAACGTCGGGGAAGGGAGCGGGAGGGGGAGCGGGAGCGGACGATCGCGACGAGGGCGAGAGAGGGACATCGACCCGAGCTGCCTGCCGCGGACCTGCACGAGGACCGAGCCACGTCGCGCTTCCCACGCCGCCGACGATGATCAGACGCGCTCTCCTCGTCGCGGCCGTCGATGCCCTCGACACGCCCCGCCATCTCGACCCCGCCATCGCGGCCGCGACCGCAGCGACGTCGGACGCGCTCATCATCGTCCTCCTCTCCGACGCCTTTTCGCGCCACGCACACCTCTCCCGCACCCAGTCCTGGCGCGATGTACAGACCCTCCTCGCCCATGTCTACGTGCAGGCCACCAAGGCCGCCCACCAGCAGAACAACCTCCTCATCGATGTCTCCGTCCTCTTCAACACCGTCTTGTCCCCCGACTCCCTCCCCCCCGCCATCGACATGTGTTTCCGCGTGCGTGACGGTACGTCTCCTTCCCCTCTCCACCCGCCTCCACCCACCTCCCCCGTCAGACATCGACACCCTCTCCCTCCCCGACGCACTCTTTTCCCTCCCTCACACTTTCTTGCCCTCCCATCCCCGCCCACCCCCCTCCGCCCTGCATACCCAGATCGATCTCCCTTCTCCTCTCCCTCCCTTCTATCCCGTCGTCGCCCTCGGCGGCACGTTCGACCATCTCCATCCCGGTCACAAAATCCTCCTCAGCATGGCCGCATGGATCGCAAGTCGCAAGGTCATCGTCGGTATAACAGGTGCTCCATCCCCTTCCCCACCTCTGCCTGCTCATCCATCTCCAGTCGACGCGCTTCTCAAGAAGAAATCAAATCCACATCTCCTCGAATCCTTCCACACCAGAACAGCCAAGACACGCGCCTTTCTCATGCTCTTCCGTCCAGATCTTGAATACGACCTGGTCGACATCCAAGACGTGTACGGCCCAACAGGTTCGGATCCCGACATCCAGGCCTTGGTCGTCAGCAAGGAGACTCTCTCCGGGGCAGCCGCAAGTCTGTCTGTCTCCATCTCCGTCCATCCCCATGTCTCAACTCTCCCATTCTCTAGTCGACAAGGAGCGTGGCCGCAAGGGCCTTCCTGCCTTGCAAACATTCGTCATAGACGTCATCTCTCCAGACTCCTCGAAACTCGATCACGAGGATGCCGAGATCCTAAAGCAGACGAAGATGAGCAGTACCTTCATCCGCGAATGGATCGCGTCAGAGCATTCCCGCGCAGCAGGGTGAGCATCCTTGTCTCGACGTACATCTACGATATGTATTTCCGTGCATCACCTGGAATCAAAGCTATCATCAGACGAGGAACAAGACCCTTGTAGCGACGGAGGCAACGATGTCCGAGTCCACAGCATGCACGTCCGAGCTTTAGCCTCGCTCGCCATCCTCCCTATCGCCAGCTGTCTGCGACCCCATTTCAGCCCGACTTTCCTTTCTTGTCGAGAGTCTTGAGATGCTCGCTGGAGGTCCCTCCACCGGGCACAATGCGAGCCAGTGGAGTGGATTGAAACGCAGGTCCTGGGACCCGACATCACAGACAGGCATGCGCTCGCACAGCTCGCACGGATGGCTGCGAATGCTTACCAGCAACCCTGGACAGATAATTGGTACGAGCTCGATCCTTGATCATCAACGTGGTGAGTCGTCTCGGATGCACGACCCTGCCCTGCTCTGAGCGGATCGTAGAGCTTTCCGTTCGGTTGGGACAATGACGAGGACGGCTTTCAAGGTTTCGTGTTTCCGCTCGCGCGACCACTCTACTGTCATTCTGTCGATAAAAGTCACAACGCTACAACGTCCCACATCCAACAAGGACAAGCTCAATGACAATGTGCTGTTTTCCTGCTGCTGTGCCCATGTCGACTGCTCGTGGCTTTTGCGACAGTATGCGATTGACTGGTCTGGTCTCCATAGACGGTGCGATGATCCGTGCCTCTCCGCTGCACAAGTCAAAGCTATTTTACTCAACCGGCGTCGTAATTCCGTCGAGCCGCCCTCTGAACACTGGGTCCAGACACTCATTCATGGCCTGCGATTTCTCCCTCCGCACGCTGGCTGACATCTGGTTGGTTGGGCACAGCCTCGGAGGCAGCCTTGCTTCCCTCTTGGGTGCCACGTTCGCGCTGCCTGCGCTCGCTTTCGAGGCTCCCGGAGAATGCATGGCGGCGCACAGACTCCACCTCCCGTCGCCTCCTTCTCGGCCCGGAATGGGTCTACCACATGTACCCATCACGCATGTATACCATAATGCGGATGCAATACCCCGAGGCGCTTGAACTGGTGTTACTTCTCTATGCGCTCAGGCCGGATATGCACTTGAGACGCGGTGCCATCTCGGTCAAACGATCGTGTATGATACCGTAAGAAGGCTCGGATGGCACGTTGGCTTTGAATGTGCTGGATCTTGAAGGCCCCTGGCCAGACGGGGGGGATGGAGGAGAGGGTGAGGTCCCTACGCCACGAGAAGAGCGTACGTCTTCCATTCAGCCTGGCACTCTACGTGCTTTGACTCCCATTTGAAGCAGTCCTGCGGACGCCGGCGTCTACACACGACGTACAAGACCTAAGTGTCACCGCCGCCGGCTTATATTTTGCCTATCGCAAGTCCGCAACACGGTCCCTACCATGTTCGCTTCCCAGCATGTATATTATTGTACACTGTACGTGGTCATCCTTGATGCTCCTGCCCTCCGACGACTACACCCTGAACAATCACCTTCCTGATGTTCCGGTCGTCCCCGCAGAACATAAATCGTTCCAACCACTGTTTCAGGTTCGATTCGGCGCTTGCACCTTGGTCAAGGTCGTCACCCCAGATGGCAGGGTTTCCTGACTCGTTCCGAACGCTCACAAGCAAGGCATCGAATGCCTTCCCTTCCTCGAATGACCCGATACGATCTTGTAAACAACAAACCTCAGCTCCGCCTTTGGTCGCGAGATACAGGAGAGTCGCAACACCAAGTTTTTTGTTGGTGAATTGCCCCTCCTTTTGGGAGTGATTGCAGTGATCCTGGTGACCCTCCGACGCTGACAACCAAGGATCGGAGTCATCGTTAACGTTCTTGCGGTGATAGTGCTTGCGCTTACAGCCGCATCTTTCTGATTCCGCTTGGATGGCGAGCATCTTTGAGGCCGTGCTGGCCATCTGGATGGCATACAAGATGGACGGATTGTAGCCACCGCTGACATCCGTGCCAAGGCCGACCTAGTGTCCCGAGGGATGAGCGATGCGAATGTGAGTGACCAGAATACGCTGAACCTTGACTCCGTGATCCAAGAGCATACCCACTCTTGCCATCCCACTGCTCAGGTAAAAGTTGCTTGCTGGACAGTGCGCAATCCCCGCGCCCTTCTCGGCAATGAGATCCATTTCTTTCTCAGTGAGCCAGACGCCATGTGCAAGAATAGTGTTGTGTCGAAGAAGCTTGAACTTGTCGTATATGCCAGCATAAGAATTAGCATTGAAGTACTTTAATGTGTCCTTGACTTCTTTCTGGTTTTCAGAGATATGGGTTTGAATGGCGACGTTAGGCATCGTCTCAGCAAGCTCGCCGAGTTTAGTAAGAAGCTCCGCTGTGCAGGAAATCGCGAAGCGAGGGGTGATGACGGGGTGGACTAGCGGTTCTTGTGCTGGCGACCGTGGAAGACCCTGTATGTGCCCTATCAGAGCATTAGTAGTATCTATGGACTCGTCGATGGATTCCTCAATGTAGTAATCGGGACAGTGCCAGTTCATGTTACATGTCTGCAAGGGGCGTCAGCGTCACGGAACACCACGTTGACGACAGCAAACCTACACCAACGAAAGCCCGCTGGCCTAAGAAGACATCTCAGCATAGGAATCGCATGCAGGGTTCGAATTACCTTTTTGCTGGATGATGTTAGCCAGTAGCATGGTTGCCTGGAGGTGTATGCTACCATAGTAGCAGCACGTCGTCGTCTATCGCCCATCAGCGCATGCTGGTGTGGGGTTTCTGGATGGCTTACGCCAGATGCGACGACTCGTCGGACAACATCGGTATACACGCGCTGGGCGTATTCCACGTCGCTGAATTTAGATTCCGCCGGGAAGGTATAGGTGTCGAGCCAATCGAGGAGCTGGAGGTCACCTCCACTGATAAGCAAAGAGTTAGCCAGCTCAAGGCAGATTGTGGGCCGACGATGCGCACACGCCCATGTTCGGAAACTGGCACGCATGCTGCGGCGGATGCATGAGTACGGCGGGCTGAGACGAGCGAGGGGACTGCGCACGATGTGGGTATCGATGAGGCCCGGCATGATGAACTCGCCAGGCTTCAAGTCTACGAGGGTATAGTCGCCGTCGGACAAGCCATGATGGACGACCGCGTCCTGCAATGTCGAGCCCTCGATGTCGTGCTCGATCCAGACGATGTTGCCATCGGGACCGACAGCAAGCAGGCACCTGGGGAGTGCGAGGTAGCTCGTCAACGTCTGCGGATTGATGACCGGGCCATAGTAAACGGAAATCATTGTGTGGGTATCGGCCAGAGCCTGCTCAGGTATAAAATCCACTTGTACCGTTTCCCACCTCCGGTCCTCTTCACGCCCTTCATGCCCTCCCTGCGCCGCTCATTCTCCTCCCCGTCCGTGCGCTCATCGCCCTATCCAACGTTCCTGTCGAGTCCCAACCCATCCAGCAATCGCTCGCGCACAGCTGGCCTGCAACCGCGTCGTTCGTCTGGCTCCGCCACCACCGAACGTCGCGTGCTCGCCGACATCGAGTGGTGGAGAGTTCATGACGGCCAGTGCGACCTCGACATTCAAGCTCACGATGATGCCCAGACACTGGATGTCGACGTCCCTGCGGGTGGCACCGTGACGCTGTCCGCCAGCGGAGGCTCCCTTGAGCCACCCCAGACGCCTCTTTCTCTCCACAGCTTTTCGTTGGACTTGACGCAGGTAGGGTCCTCGGACTTGAGTGCGCGACCCACTTGGTAACGGGCATTCTATAGTCAGTCCACACGGACGGATATGCTGCGCTGTCCATCGCTCCTTATCCCCCCCCGGCTAGGCGCAATGGTCGAGACTCGGCTCCTTCATCGGTAGAGTCCACACCAGAGCTTACCACAGCACCACTGGAGGTCGTCCATTTCGGTCTGGCACGTGTCACCCCCTGTCCCTTCGGTGACGAACTCCCTCTCCCCGCTTCGCTGACGCCAGCGGGAGGTCGGCAGGCCCATCCGTTGTTCGGTTTATTGCCTGGCTTGTCTAGGCAAGGCAGCTTCGAGCCCGATTTTGGGGATATGGGCGGTGACTTCTTCTCCCTGGACCAAAACCTCTTCCAATAGTTGCGTTACTCGCGCCTGCCAACTCACCCCCGCGTCCTTCCATGATCCGACGTTGCCTCTCACGCAAGCGTATCTTTCTTCATATCCAGTTCTCCATTTTTAATGCATTTTCAACCCATCTCTTGCATACCATTCATCCTAGCATCTCATTACTTCCTCACTTGCAGGAAATTTCCCCCAGGGATCAGGCACGATGATGGGCAGCCCTGGGGAAGCCGTTCTTATTTTCCCTGCTGTGTTTACCATGATTCACGCTCGAGCGATGCCTTTGATGCCCTGCATATAATTTGCTGTCTTTTTATCCATCAACTCTTTGCTCCCTGTTCTTCAAGCTGCAAAGTCAGCTGTCTCATGCTCTCCTACCTATCACTGTAACGACTAGACATGCACACATTTCCTGTCATCTTGCTCTCGAATGCGTTTCATCTCTCAACTGGTACGATCCTGCTCCCCAAAAGTGACATACAGCTATGTAGCAGATTGGTACCGACTGTACTGCTGAATGTGATACATTTGTTGCAGTTTCGCTATTCTTTCTCGTGACTGAAAGTCTTCGCAGAGAATGGCGCGAACCCTGTTGCGACATCGTCAAAGGTGCGGTCCAAAGACTCAACTTCGGGTGTCCACCGGAGAGCATGGCTATGGGTGGCCGAGTGGTTGGTACAGTTGAAGACTGCAGGTCTCGGCATGCGTTGTGAAAAAAGCGATGTGCCCGTGGAAAATATGCCTATCTCTTCATCCCCGCATAAACTGCAGGACCAGAGACTTTACTCCAGAGCGAGACCGCGATGGGTCCGTATCGAGTTTGAAAAGCTGGTGGCGGGTGCTGTGCGACGCGGCCATTGGGGACTGACTGGCCGGGCGGCGGCTGGCCTACCGCACTTTGTTTTGGCTGACCAAGCCGCGCTTTCCACGCGCCTCGAATGGCAGGACCGCGAGCCAGCAGCTGATAGCCAACACGTTAGAAGGGGCATGCAGAGAATGCGCGGTAAGCTGACCATTGGTTTCTCTACGCCATCCGCAATGCTCTGGATGATGTTGTCCACTACTGTACGGAAATTACCATGGGGCTTATCGTCCCTGAATCGCATCATCCGCCAGCGACCAAGTTCAGAGTCCCAGTGCACTTCGACGATGCGATCGTCAATCTGTTCGCCAGACAACTTCATCCTGCGATACCATCAAACGTGAGGGACGACGACAGTGTACAAGGTGGAAACCTACTTTTCCCATTCGGTGTCCTCCACAAACAGCTCATCGTAAGGCTCGTACTTTGGCTGTCCTCTTTCGTCTCCACAATACACGTGAAGGCCAAAGAACGGTTTCGCATGAACCTCGGGTTGGGAAGGATTTGACTGTGACGGGGGAAAACGTAGAACAAGCTTGAAGTCTATTGAGTTCTCCGAGGGAGGTTTCCACTTGAGTCTGGGTGAGGGATGGTTTTGAGCATGATGATAGCTCGGCGACGCTCCGCCCGCATACGTACATATTCGGGTCTGTACCTGGAATGTACGGGGTCTCCCGGCAGGTATATATGAGGCCATCGTTGCCGTGGTGTAACTTGGGTATTACCAGCCGGAATACGTCTTCGATTCCATAAGAGAAACTTATATCCTTGACTTGAATGCTGAATGGACGTGAAGAGCTGAGCTGGAGTAACGCGATGGTCGCTTACTCGAATGGTATATTTTCAGCCATTTGAGGAAATTGATCCTTGACTTTGGACCATGGTCTATAAAAACGCTCTTTCAAGCGCTGCCGGGGTATCAGTGAGGATAGTGGCGTATATGGTGCCAGCATACCCCGTAGCGTCTGTCAAGCGATCGCGACATGACATTTTCATTACCAAATACGAGGCAGTCGAATGCTAGATAGCGAAGCGTTTCCTGGAGCAGACGCTTGCGAGCTTAGTTTGCGTTGGAGGTCGAATGAATTGCCACATACCCTCTTTGTTGTGGGCTCCACATCTATGACGAGTTCTCCATCGAGAATAGTGTCCATGAGCGAATCTTTGGGTTTGTCCGGGTGGGGAAACCAGAATCCGGAGACTTGGTAGTAAGTGTTGTGTCGGTCAATCTGCGTGGCGTCGGTGGGCGAGGCAGGACAGAACGCGCCAGAAAGACTCACGAGATACACGACTTGACTGCCGCCGTCTGGGTCGGTTTGCAGAAAGAAGAGGACACGAACACCGTCCGACTTCTCGCACACCCAGTAGCTGCGCGAACGATTTAGCCATGCGATACGTGACAGAATGAACATGGGATGCACTCTCTGCGTTCGAGCTCTGCCAGATGGCTCAGCGAGAAGCTGATGGGCTGGCTTCCGGGGAATCTGATGCAGGGAGGACTCAGCGGGATGGAGGCTGGCGGGTCGGGCACGCACCGGTCGTGGTCGAGCTTGCAAAGGCGTGCGACATGACTTTTCAGCCAGCACTCCTGGTCTGAGCCTCGAGGGACGCGGAAGCCAGGAATGTCCGGAATTCGCGACATTGCAAGCCAACACACAAAGCGCACGACGCTCGCACAAAATGTAACAGACCGACACTCCCCAGCTCAGCTTATGTAAATCTCGGAGTTACTGAGTGGTGACACAGCGATTAACGTGAAGACATGCCCGACGCGAAATAAAACTAGAGTGAAGAATACGTTACGCTCTACATCGTTGGCCGGCTCATCGGTCCTCAGCCCATTCCTTGGACAGCCCGTCAACAAACCGACCGTAGCAACGACCGTCGCACTCACGTTCTCCTTCTTGATCTGCGCCTAGTGGATGCAATTCAGTGTGGTGGCTCAGACATCGTAAGCATATGTGTACCTCTTCTTCGGGAGTGAAATCGTTCACGATGTTGAACAGCTTTCGGATTTCCTCGGGAGTCTTACCCTTGATCATGTTCGCAACGGTCTTGCACCCAACATCCCTGACCGTCGTTGGCACGCTGAAACAAAATCGGGGTGATCACGGCTCACAGGAGGGACTTGATGTCGAGATAGTTTGCAGCGAGAATGATCTCGAAAAGCATCTCTTGGTCAACAGTGATAAACTTCTGGTCCCATTCGCTGATGTCCGTCGTTCGCTTCCGTGTCTCATCCTGGGTCTGGTCAGAGTCTGCGCTGGGAAGAGGCTCTCCGCGATGGTGTTCGCAGTACTCAAGTACCTAACCATGTTCACCATCAGTCGAAGCCAGGTGGCGCAGGATCGTTTGATCATGGCAATATTCACCTTCTTGAGCACGCTAGAGGACACGTTGGGCAATGGGATGGGCTGGTCGCTCTCACCAACATCTGTATAATGAACAGACTGGCTGCAGGCGTGTGCTGTTGGCGGGCGATAAACAGGTTACCTTCGAGCATGTTTTTGATAAGGACGCTGCGCTCAACAACTTCCTTGTCGGCATGGAACTGTTCGTTGTCAGAGGTGACGAGAAGGACCATTTTGTCGTGAGGGGTGTGTGGTAGGAAATAAGAGAAAGCTGAGCCCGCTGGCCCCGTTTATAGCTCACGCTGTGGCTGAACCACCCAGACTCTCTCCGCGTTCAGTTGCCCACGTCATGTCCTTCTCCCGCTGCTGCGAAGCCGCCAGGAGCCCGTTTTCTCTTCTCGGTCGGTCTCCCTGTTGCAATCGTCACCAGGTCCTCTCACTCTCTTTGTCCAGGATCTCTGCGTACCGCAACAAAGCGTGCAGGAGGTTCCGTTCGCAATCATGGTGGATCTCCCGGAAAACGTCTTGGCTTGAAGAAGTTCTCAGGTAGTGCAATCATCTCAAGCTCATGTTTTCGTGCTGAGAAGGCCCAGACCAGTATGTTATCCCCGGCAACATAATTGTCCGTCAACGAGGAACACAATTCCACCCCGGACAAAACGTATGCTGTCTACTCTCTCCGTTACATTTCCCGCCACTACTCACTCTCCGTAGGTCGCAATGGGTCGCGACCACACCATATATGCCACCGTTCCAGGCCATGTACGGTTTTACAAGCAGAAGTGGATGCGAACCGAACGTAAATTTGTCGGCGTTGTCCTAAATCGCGGAGAAAAGCTCCCGAGAGATGAGGCGGCTCTCGGGCGTGCTCGATACTGTGGGCTCGTGAACCTCACAGCACTCAAGAACGGGCTACCTTCACCATCAGCTTCGTGATACTTTGCTGTCCGCATGGGATGACTCCTTGTGCGTAACTCTCTGTCGTGCAGTTTGTCGCCGTCGGGTAGTTTCCGAAATCGATGTCCGCCCCCCGAACTGGCGTTTGAAATCTCAAAGAATCGGGAAAGCTCAGAAAAATAGAGAAATCAAATCCACTGTGTTCTACAAGCTGGGACTCCGTCCACCACAAAGAAACCGCAAATATCTCCCAAAGCGTCTGGGACTGGGCATCTCGGATGAGGTGATTTTTAGGTGAATGGCAAAGATTGAACTGTCGGAGGCTTATTGCCTTCAGTCTGCTGCCGGACTCTTCGTGATTGTTCCCGAGCATCCTGCCATGCAGGATGTACTCCCCTACCCTGAATGCAGATGAATTGGGCTAGTAAGCAGACACATCATTGCAGGAGTGGAACTGTCATCCTCTGTGGATGGGCCAAAAATCAGGCTTTACCCCAAGTAACATTCAAGTTCAGCACAACACCTTCATTGTACAACAGCATCTTGATGCAGGCACATGTTAATTTTCATGTGGCATACACGATTCAATTTGAACTACAAGACCGACAATCACTCAACATCCTTGTGTGTTTTCTGCAAGGTCAATGATCGTAAAATCACAGCTCCATGACCCAGTTTTTCATGTCTGTGAATATGGGCTGGTTGTACTTGTTGGTACAATTTTTCGAAATGCCTGTTCGATATTTCAGAAATTCGTGTTTGGTGCGCGGACATATTTCGGATAAGAACATTATACTATCAACTACCATGTCTTACCAGCTCAGTATCACGGCTCTGAAGCTGCGAGGTATGTGGAAACGCCAGATACTTCTGATCAGCGACAGATGGCTCACTACGTCAGAGGTTCCACCGGAGGACACGATCATTGCCCTTGGAAAAGAACTTCTTGACTCTACAATATCGTGGAAGAAAGGAAAGACTTTTGCAAAAGGCAAAGTCCTCACTCTATCCCGGCCAAAAGGACCTGCGGATGGGGCTCCGTGGCACTGCCGAGTCAGCGAACACTCAAAGGAGGATGCCAGCTTCGACGAATTCTGGAGCAAACTTGGAATGAACAAAGCAGAGAACGAGAAAGAGTCAGGGATCCATTCATATCGTCGGCCTTGAATTGTATGCTCATTTGTCCCACCAGGTTCATTGGTGCCATCAAGAAAGTTGCGCAAGTCAAACGTATATCTGAAACACTATCAATTTGGACCCTCTACTACACATTTCCGCCTCCAGTGTCCCCGCGTGTCTTTACTGTATTCCAGACAGTTCACTTGGACGAGTCTTCTCCAAAGTCAGGGTAAGTGAATTATTTGGTAGGATTTCTTTTCAATCTCCAATGGTACCGAACAGAATAATTGTTTCTATCCCCATTGACTTGTCCGAGGACGAAGAACTTGCAAAGATAGAAGAGAAGGGTACAAAGGGGAGATATGTGTCCGTCGAACGGGTCCTTGAAATAGAAGATGGCAAGGTAGAGTGGCGCATGGCCACTTCCAGCACCCCAGGTGGCAGGATTCCCTCCTTCGTTTCCGAGAGTAGCATGCCTGGCCAGATAGCAGCAGTATGCATGTCTTCTTATAAACGCTGGCACATTATTCACATTGAATGCAGGACGTCCCTCACTTCCTCAAGTGGTTTCACACTGTGCGCGAGAATGGGAATAAATAGCATGTCCCCCATGTTGCGATAACTTGTTCAACCAGATATAGCTTCGTCGTTAACCTGCCGCATGCGCCGTAGGCTTCCTACGCAAGCTCAAGATATCTCTCCACTAGAGGACAATTAGGGAAGTCCGTATTATGCGAAGAAATGCCCCTACCTTCCCAGTTGGTTATCGCTTGGTTCCACAAGTGTACCTCGTGTTCTCTCGTTCCTCCATAATGTTCGACGAACTCCTCCCCGAAAATCTCGCGAGCAACGCTGCCCGGTCTCATCATTTTCACAGTCGCTGCTTCCAGTGAACATGGCAGCATGACAACCTACTCATACAACATGTTGATGAGTAATCAAGACAGTGACCATCGAGCACTTGCCTCCTTCCGAGAGGTATCGTTCTGGAACGTGCTCACTGGTGGTGTTGTCAATTTCATTTGTTTCGCAATTCCTCTCAAGCCCAATTTGAAGATAGCACTGAGCGCAAAGTATGGATTCATGTCTGCTCCGGGTACGCGTATCTCGAATCTCGTTGCCGCTGGTGGGACCGAGGGGGGTGATATGATGCGGACTGAACAACCTCGAGAGTCATAGCCATATGTAACGGCGTTAGGTGCCCAGAACGCCTCGCCTCCAATAAGGCGCTTATACCCATTGATGGTAGGGACAAGCTATATTGACATGACATGAGCGAATTTTCTGGTTAACAACGGCATACAAATTTACCATTGGCATCACTGAGGGTGAGATATCAGCCCATCGTTGCCAACTCCTTGACAAAATCCACTTACCATCCGGTAGTCCATCTAGTAATCCCGCCAGGAATTGCTCTCCACTCAGCGAAATGAACCTGGTATCCTCGAAGGCAGCATCTGGCCTCCCGTTCGGGTGCTGAGGATCCGAATACGCAAAGATATTCTTGCCGGAAAGGTCTTTCAGTGAAACATGAGTATGACTGAGAAAAGATCGAGCTTGTTCATTGTCCGCGGTATGCATCCTAGCAGATGGCTCACCCGCTACAACCAGGCAACTGACTGCCATGTCATGACTAAGATTTTGTGAGATCAGTGATAAGCCACTTACATTTCCCCAAGGTTTCGCCATAAAACTTGGCATGACTCCATGCTTCATGCCGATGCTCTTCGCCAAGAACTTGAATAGTATAGCATTGTCAGCCATGCGCAAAGCTGAGGTATAGGCCAATGCAGTCTCCAGCACTCCTGGGCCCGTTTCCGTGTCTGCGACGTGTGAGCAATTGACATATTCGTGGAGAGCGGGGTGTTTACGCACGATGTGCCTCTATCTCGATCTGGAACTTGATGCTTTCGTCAAACAAATCGTCGAAGAAACCCCGATTCAGCTGGGTACGGAGAAGAGAGTATCCATGCACTTTTTGATCGTTGCCCATCAGACAACTGTTCAAGGAGAAAACTGAATGGAACCAACTGACTTCCAGGAGTGAGTGGCTGAAGCCCGGAGAATCGTTTCTGAGCAGCAGACTCGGCCGTCTCTGTGAAAGTATGTCAACATGGGTGCGCTTTTCGCATAAATTATACCTTTGAAGTTGAAATACTATTCTCGATAAGTATAGCGCCCCTTTCCTATTGATGGGGACGCTTACCTCGTACTCGACGCCGGCGACACACGTCAGGTCCATTTCCGCGGCGCGCTCACAGGTTAAACGAAGGACACCACGCGGGTCAACGCATATGGGATTCAACGAGACGGGGTCCAGGAAGGAGACGAGAAAGAACGGCACATTGTTTTCCCATGGAATCCTACGATAGCTTGAGAGGTCTACTTGAGCCAGAACATCACGGTAGCCATTATCTCGGTTGGAGATCGCGAGTTCACGCGTATAAACAGCGTCATGGATATCCCAACCACTGTGAGGGGTTAGCCACGCCAAGCCACGCATGGTCGAGAGGAGTGCCCGACTGACAAGACGACGCTGCAAAACCCAAAACCACCTGAAGACACGGCATTCAAGAACTTGGCCTTCGACTGCGAGTCCTCAGCGGATGAGGATGATAACGTCAATTATGCTCACCATATACTTTCCCCGAAGAACCCCATCAACTGAGCCAGGGCGTTCAGAATCTGGAAATGCCACGAAACTAGCTGAAGTGAATCACCATCTATCCCTGTGCGATACGATTAGCCAGCAGTAAATCGATTTGAGGGATGCGACCGACCTGCCACCTTGATCTTGGTATCATCCTGCAAAATACGTTCAAGATCCTCGACTGAGCTGGGTGTTGTGTTTGTGATATTAGCCATGTCGTGCATTGTAGACACTCAAAAGACCGGCTAAAGTCCTCTGTATTCAGCATCCACTGGGGGCTCGTGCGGTAGTCCCTACTCCCTTTTATCTAGTCTTAGTTGTGGTGGTATATTTGTTATCTACCCGCCGTTCCTAACTACTCTTCATATGGTGGTGTCACTGTTATGAGTATATCTGGTCCAAACGGCGGGCCGAACTGCGTCAGCACCGTTCCTCCCTCAGCGAGCGCTGCGTCGGGCTCGCTTCTTCTTCCTTCTCCTGTTCCTCTTCGGCGAGTACGTGTTCGTCTCCCGCATCATTCCTGATAGAGCATGTTCTCTATGGAAAGCCGGATGGGCCTGGCTCAAATTCACATTGGGTTTTAAAACGCTTTACACGAATCTAATAAGCCGAGCGTGCACAGTTCGCCCACGTCGCGCGCCTTGCTGGTGCGACCGTCGGCCTCCCTAGCCGGTCAGGCGGTACCAGGTGCTAGGGCGACACGTACCGTATTTCTAACTCAGTCAGGAGTCAGCGTCATACCTAGCGAGACGAGTAACAGAGCTCCTAGCTCCTCTCACTCCCCGTCGTCCCGCTAGGTAGGTTCAAGCCTCTCGTAGCGCAATCTCTTCTCACTCTCCTCGTCGTTCCGCCAGTCACATCCTTTTCGTCGTTCTCGTCGCATACTCCCATCGTATCTCACTTGCAAATTATCGCCCATTGTTAAATGTCCATACTAGCCGACGGATCGTCACAAACCCTCGCTTCTCGAGAGAATGAAGCCTCGTCCGAGCCTACAGACGTTGTCGTCGTTGGTTGTCTTGACAGCGTCGCGAGTTACGGAGATGGGGAACAAACTAAGGCTGAAGCCATCGTCGGCATCCAGCAGCTGCTCGCGTGGGGAGCCGCCGAGCGGTTTGCGACTGGAGAGTCCGAAACCTCGGTTGGAGACCCCTTTGGAGTCTACCTTGACTGTCGATGTTGTTTGAGCACAGGTGTCCCGCCAAGGAAAGATCCTACAGCCTGGGGGCATGGGCGACGGAGATCGGGGCTCAGAGCCAAGGGTGCGGGAAGATGGAACCTGCAAGCGAGCCCGGGACGAAGGAATGTCAAAGGAAGGGGTAAGTGTCAGTGAGGATGACGAACCAGGATGCATATCCACCAAAGCACGCATTAGCGTTGATGAGTCCAAGTTTCAGTGGAATCAGACGGCCCGACTGATTAGATCCACTCTTGATCCGGAGCTTCGTCTATGACCCAACCCTCGTCCGGAAAATCTTGTTGGCACCTGGAGGGCCCGACTTTCCCCCAGATCAGTGGCTTCAGCTCATTAAGGGACTCGCTGTCGATCTTAATAAAGTTCTCGGAGCCCACTATTCCACGGATGTCGAAGCAAAGCATTCCCAGGATGTTAGGGATCTCTTCCAACGTACCGTCAGAACCCCTCGCCAAACAAAAGTCGTTCGAACTCACGGGGAAAGGGTCATCGCCTTCAACAAGACCGTTCAAGCGATATCATTCATCTTGCCTGCCAGGACAAAGGAATACGCTGCGTGGCAGGAATACATTTCGTGCTTTGTTCACCTCCATTCTGCCCATTTATCATGAGAGAGTCATTGAGTTCGAGCGAGCAGTGAGACTCAGAGTCGCCCATCAAAAACCTTACAGTGGCTCAAAAAAGTGTCCCAATGTTTAGCAATTTTGGAAAGACTTGACATTTGCAAAATAACCAGAAGGTGTCAGCTCTGACTCTTGCAGGATCATCAATAGCACTAACCCTTGTCTTGAAAATGAGCCCTTGGTCATGTGATTTGGATGTCATGGGATTGAGATATAACCATTTCAAAATGATATGTCATTGGGACACTTTTTTGAGCATAATGTTATCAGTCATTATTTAGTAAATAACATAAGATTCTGTTGGATGCTGTACTTCAACCCTGTCTAATTATGTAACTTACATAATTCTAAGTAATATAAAGGGTAGAGATACCACCCAGATAACCCTACTTCATCATGAAATTTATTCTTGCCTCTACTAGAGCTGACATCCTTTTTCTCTCTGAATCTGGCCTTTCTGCTATGAAAATATCCTTCCAAACTGATCTGGGGAAGTCTACTGTAGCTAGGATTATCAAAGAGATCCACCCAGGCAAGAAAATCATCAAATTAGGATGTTCTTCCAAGCTTTCTGTTATAAACACGTTACTTCTCCTATATGGGCAAACGCCCCTACAGTAAAGAATTGGACTTGGCCAGGATCGAACGCTCGACCTGGTATAATACTTAGCTATTACA
>JBBPOI010000192.1:0-21950 GCA_038091355.1 Phylloboletellus chloephorus | reverse complement strand
CGCCTCACGCCCGGCTAGCGCCAGTACATCCGGCGGCTCGCGTGTACTGGGGGTGGTCACGCAACCCGAGCTTAGGCGGCCGTGACCCAGCGCGTGACCCCACCGGCCGGACAGTCGGACGTACACTCTATATGACAGGTATCAGTCCTCGTCAAAAGGCAGCAAGCCTATTGCTCGGTGGTAGGTCACTTGTATAACTACGCGTATGACAACCACATAAATATAAAAACATCACAGAGGATTTCCCTGACCGATCTTGCAGACCTGAAGGTTTCTTCATGGGTTGGTTTGAGATCTCGACGGAGGGATGGGCCCACATGTTATAGAATATGTAGTTCTCGTCTAGCCCCTGTGCATCATTCCTACAGCAGTCGTTGTGATGCAATATCTATGGCATCAAGCCATCAAGCTTCTGGGATTGGTTGCGTGATTCCCGCCCTGTCTTGGAGTGTTGTGGCCATGATCATCGGGAGAATCACTAGCCTTTCTTTATCCCACTGGTTGGCGCTTAGGGTTCAGCTCAACCAGGATTGTAGACCATACTTACCACATTCTCCGTCCAGTACAGATCCCGTTCGACCAGGTTTCTGACATCCTCGATAGAGTCGGCTTCGTATAAAAGAACGGATCCAACGAACTTCTTGTCCGCAGGGGCAGCGTCCTGGCTTTCTGGGGTAATCAAGCCGGCCGCCACCTCTTCGAAGCGAGGAAAAGAATAAGTCATGAGGGATCATCACATCTCACGCTTTGAGTTACTTACTCAAAATGCCCTGCTTGATATGCTTGTTCGCCATTACAAAGTGCTTAGGCCGAACAGCCATTCTGCGCGCCAGCGCTCCATCATCGGTGCAGTCTGGGGCCCACACTAAGTATGGGTGCGATCTCGGGACGGTCGAGCTGAAGCTCCGCAGTTGCTCCGCACTGAATCGACAAACGATGGGTCTTGTGGTCGGCGAGCGGGTGAACACGCTGAAGAGCATGGTGGTCAAGTAGAACTCCGAGCTCTGCAACCTTATTCACCTGCCAACTTGGGTCGCTGCTTGTCGTCTGCGGCCGTTGACTGCGGGATGCATCTGCTCATCGCCCACTCCTCCCCGGAGCGATGGCAAGGGTTACCCAAGTTTGAAGTTTGGGCTCCGGATGACGCGCGTGCAGGCCGCTCGCCGTGCGACCAAGCCACCTCGAAACGCGCACCGATTAACCAACGAGGGGATCATGCGTCAGCATCGGTTGGCGCGTTGACGACAGTGGTTGTCTGATTGGGCACGCACACAGGCGTCGGTGGAGGTATCCTGACCTCGGAATCCGCTCACGCGGTCCCTGTGGATCGAAAGTTCTTTGGTTCACGCATGATCACTGACATCGAGTTTTCGAAGCCGCGCAAGATCGTCGAGGAAGACATTTATTACAGGACTGGTGTGGTGAGCTTCCCTATGTCGGGCTCGTGTTTGAACTGCATGACAAGTGGGACAAGGAAAAGCTACAGAATCGCCCAATCATGATGGCAACTCCTCTACCACCCGTAGATACCCCTCTGCACAATCAGGGAATTGCAGTCATTTTCATCCATTTGGTAGCGAACAGCCGGTAAGCCGAATCGAGGCTCTGGAGGTGGATAATGCTCTGGCTACTACTCACCCACTAGTCGGTCGAAGTCAGGCGGAGGGATTTAACGAGTGTCGCGAAACAGTACAATAAGCCTTTTACTTTTCCTGGAAGTTGGCACCGACTTCCATCACTGACCTTACATTTGCGTCAGTTGGATAGGGCGGGCGCTGAGTGGGTCCCTCTGTCGCGGAGCACATCCATCCGTCGACAACTCGCTGAGAACGCGGAAGGCGTGCATCTCCGGAGATCATTGAACGACGATATACAGTTCAGCCATACATGAGTCAGTGACATGCATACGACGATACCAGCTCGCCATCTTCTAGACCCTTGCGGTTCCACCACACTTCCTTTCGTGACGAGCAACCATGTCAGGCCGACTAAAACGCTTTCCGCAAAAGCGACACATCTGAGCGCAGTATTCCCATTCGCACTGGACTGTGTCCCTCTCGTGTCCAATGAAATGGTGGTATACTCGTAAGTGCTCTGCCATCTCGCGATTCTTTCCCGGGACGAAACCGTCGCACCGAGAGCCACCGAACCACCGGCATAGACGGGGGTGGAAATGGGGGTCTGGTGGAAGAGACTTTCCGGTGTGGAAGGAGGCATCGATGCTGGTTGGTGTGCAGTGAGCGGTGCGTGGAATATTCCCTCGAAGTCCATGAGGGGGTCAGGGGGATGGGGTGCAGACATTAACGGGTTGTCTGCATAAGCGACTGTATGATAAACGCCTGGAAATCGGGGTAGCTGTGTGGCGTGAGTAGGAAGCGGGGCAGCATAATATTCCTGTAAGTTACGACGGACGATGAGCAGCGTACGAGGTCGAAAACCCTACAGAGGCCATCGGCTCATTGAAAAGGGGAACTTGATAGTTCCTGACAGAAGGGACCAACGCAGGCATCGTGAAGGTCCGATGGCAATAAGCTTGATTTAGAGGGACATACACCGGCGGTGCGAAGGGACGTGCGTTGGCCAAAACTGCTAGGTTCAAGATGTTGAAAATCAGAGGGATATCCGAACGAATTGCTGTGGTGATGGGGTCGTAAAGGAGTGGGCCATCGAGCGCACCAATGTACACTTTGGGTCCTGCTGCTGAGATTACCCCACAGCAGGTTCGCCCTCCTGTGTACGGGGCTGTTCTGGATGCGAAGCATAGGCAGGCACGGTCAAAATGAGGGAGACTAGAACTCGATAGTTGAACAAGTTATTTGGGGGAGTCAGGTTGCGTAGGTGCGCCGTGACCACCCATTTCATTCCCATGTTGAAGACACCTGCCATCCATCAGCAATTGCACGAGGCACTCCAGATCTCGTACGGGTGAATTCGCATCACTGCCCAAGAACGGGATTTTTGCGGGGAAAGTGCGACAGCGGATCGTCCCTCCTAACGAGCGCCAGAGAGGGTCCAGTTTGCAAACAGAAAATGCCGCACGGTGCCGTCTTGATCACCTTGTTGCAAGCGGGCATGCACTGCGTCGAATGGCCCCAAGCAAGGCCGGCGAGGCGATTTTCCCTTTGAATAGACTTGCGGAGTACGGTAGTAACCTGAAAAACTAGATTCCAATAAACTGTTCAAGTTTAGGAGCAGCGGGATCGTTTCTCCCCAACGATGCTCTGAACGACCAGGTAATGCAAGAGATTGACTTCGAACGTTTACAAGGTCTTGAGACGACAACATAGCAAAGACAGAGGAGTTGGATCTCTTGAAATCATCAAGGGAAATAAGTTCATGTCGGTATATTTCCCTCCGTCGGTTGCAACACTCTAGGCTGGTCTAGGGAGAGCTATGGAGTCGAATGACACGACTAACTGAGTCGTTTGATGAAGAACAGAGACCCGTAATTCATCAGGACTTCCGAACCCGCTTCCAAGTCCCGAACTGTGACCAGCGTTTGATCGAGCCTCCGAAGAATCGTGGATAACTCACTGGCGAATATGCCTATCCGATGATCCCCGTTGACCAGATGGACTAAAGTAACACATTTGTATACGCGAAAAACGCTATGCAGAATTGGGATATACCTCGCGCTTGACAGTTCACCCGTCTGCTTTGTTCTGCGTCTGCGTCAGAATGGTTGATAAATCTGGAGGTGTTGCCTGCATAAGTTGAGTCCAGAGTAAACGTGTTGTTCAAGCCGAAGACATAACATCGGTCACGATATGTAGCAAGATCTCTGCGTGTGGAGACAAAAATTGGATTGGAGTCATGCCAATAAACGAGACTTACGCTCGGCTCTCGACCGTGGCCTCGTAGATTAGCTCCCCGAGATATTCTGTCAATAGCAGCGTGAATTATACGGCGGTATGGTGCAGAGAACAGCATACCTATTATCAAGTCACCTGCTTTTGCCGTCTCGGTCAAGAAGGTTCCTAGTCCCCAACTACTCTTCTTGACCTCTAATTCCTGCTACACGTGAGTATGATTTGCGTTGACCTGTCAAAAGATCACGAACTTGGGGAGCTCCTCGTTGTATTTGAGAATTGCGACACGGTGTATTATCATCTGAAATCCCAAGAAATAACACTACGTTGAGAACCAATATGCGTAAGGTTACCTCTGGAAAATGAACAAGCCCGTCGGTTACAAAGTAACTCGCAACACAACACGTCTGGTGACACTCACGTGCATCTGCAGTTCATACACAATTCTGCATCACATTCCCGCGACGCTTCAACACAAGGACAACTCTCTGTCGCACAGCTCCACCTCAGTTTAGCCCTTGAGCAACGGCAGCCTCGCCATCGGCGATTGCCTATATCGATATGAATTAGTGCCAAAATCAGCGAAGACAGCGGCTTACATTCCGGAGAGCAACGGCAGTTGCGTTGACAGTGCGAATGATTTTTGAAACATGGGCAGTCGGAAGAGCTATTGCAAGGGCCCGTATGGTGACAAGGATCGTCTCTAATGCAAGATTGTAGTAAGGAGCTCAGAGAGAACGATGATCGGCCAGGACATACGGTGTAAAGTGCGTTGGATTGTTGTCTACAGTGAGAACTTAGCTAGGTGAGGATCAATGAAGCTCGGTATGTACCATTGAATCTGAGTGTGCGCCGTTGGCTTCTGATGTCAGCGGGTCGAGCATCATCCAAATTGTTTGAGCATAATAACTTCCTGTAGTGAAGCACCTAACTTCCCTTCAAATTATCTGCAATTACCAAAGGAAGAAAATTACCTCGTAGCAAGGTTTAAGACACAACTCCGCAAGATCACAAGGAGTCGCGTCAGGTGATATTTCGGAGATGGCTTCAAATGTGTCTATGTCGCCTGCATTCCAAAGGGGACTATCCTAGCGCGACACAGACATAGCATGAGTGTCACGCAGGGAATTATAAAGGAGAAGCGACCTTTTCTATCCCGTTGTTGACGAAACATTGATTTTTGCAGGGAGTCGTTACCCCACTGAGAATGCGAGACAACGGAAACATCGACTTCTGAGGAAAAGGCAGTGAATTGGGCTCGACTGTGCGTAACCTATAATGGGTGAAATGCGTGCATATACTAGTAAGCAATGCGGCGCACCGTGAACAGTGCAGAGCGGCTCTACACAGCTTAGATTCGGACAGAAAAATGAGTTCAGGCTTCTAAGACGACTACGGAAGTCTGATTGTTCTGGTCGCGTGGGGTGTGGAAAGGTATAAGACGACGGGATTGTATTTCCGGTCCAATGCAAGCGGTCGCTTCAACAGCAGATAAGGACGAAATCGATAAGGAGCTCCGATCAACTGACCGTCTGTGAACCGTGGAGAGCAAACCAGATTTACCGAGTTGTGGGTGTAATTTGAGCGGCAAGATATTGCAATCTTCGATTTCGTGATACGAAAGAGCATGCTGAGTGTGGAGTCTATACGCCGCCTCGAGCGTGATCACTTCCGCTGCGCAGGTGTTACGTGTAATCGCGCCGAAGGGTTATGATGCTCACAGTCAGGGTCAAAGGTGTCCTGCCAGGAGAATGATCCGTAGTGATGCGTGTGGCTAGTTTGATCGAATGTGCGGTCGTCTGCGTATGGGATGAAGTCCATGTTGTCGCTGTCGTCGCCCTTGAATACAGTGCGAGGAAGTGGGGAGCATGATTCGTATGGAGGATGGGGATCCACGGACGACGACAGGTGGAAGACCTCCAAGTGCATAGATGAAATCTCGACGACCGTTCCAGCGGGTGAATACACTTGGTGAGAGACAAGTAGCGATGGCCCCGACACCAGAGGCCGCCCGTCGGACGCGGTCGGTGACACGGAGCGCATGGTCGGCGACCGAAGGCGACCAGGATCCAAACAAGATGGCCATGCAGACGGGGCAGAAAAAGAACGCAGGACCCGGTGGCAGTAGGAGACATTCCACGTTGCGAATTCTGTTTGAACTTGGGACAGAACGAGTCGAACGAGCTCGACGTTGGACATTTCTTGCGCACGTCTGCGGCGACACAGCATTCGCCACTTGCACCATGGCGTCGTCCGGTACGTTCAGCTGGCTGGTATTCCGGTGACTGGCACTCAAAACTTGCTGCTGCAGCCGTCGGAAAGCTTTCGCGCGAGGAGTTCCGTCGCCAGAAAGACCTCGACGCCGCTCGCAAGGCCGGTACAGCTCCTGCCGCACTCGACCCGGAGGGCAAGCCCATCAACCCTCACATTCCTCGTACGCTCTCTGGCCACACCCCTGCCCAGCTCGTCGCACTCACACTCCTGTCCAGAATATATATCTCAAGCTCCGTGGTATCTCGACACCGGTGCTCCTTCCCTGAGCCATCAGCGTCGGCCCGCAGATGACCGCACCTCCAACAAACTCGACAACTGGTACGACCGTGGCGCGCGTGCCGGTCCTGCGTCCAAAAGGTACCGCAAAGGCGCGTGCGAGAACTGCGGGGCCATGACACACAAGAAGCAGGACTGTCTGGAGCGTCCGCGGAAAAAGGGCGCCAAGTTCACCAACAAGGATATTCAAGCGGACGAGATCATACAGGATGTCGCGGCGGGTTATGACGCCAAGCGAGATCGGTGGAATGGGTACGATCCCGCAGAACATGGAAAGATTTACGAAGAGTACGAGGCTATTGAGGCTGCTCGGAAGAAGCTGCGCGAAGAGGAACTCGATAATCAGACCACAACTGATCTGGCTGCCGTGCGGAAGGTCGCAAAAGCTGGAAAAGAGAAGAAAGCCGCAGACCCCGACTTCGGCTCCAGCGACGAGGAAGATGCAGACGATGACAAATATGCAGATGCAGCTGATGCAGTTGGTCAGAAACTCGACACGAAGACTCGCATAACCGTTCGAAATTTGCGTATACGAGAAGACACGGCCAAGTACCTCATCAATTTGGATCCAGACAGCGCTTACTACGATCCAAAAACCCGTTCTATGCGTGACGCCCCGTTAAAGAACGTTCCTCCAGAAGACGTATGTCAATTTCTCCTCTCTTCACGGTACTTGATAACTAGTTGATTCTAGGCCACATTCGCTGGGGAGAACTTCTTCCGGTACAGTGGTGAAGCGCCGGAAGTCCAGAGACTTCAGCTCTTTGCGTGGCAAGCGGCGCAACGGGGTAATGATGTCCATTTGAACGCAGGTCCGACCCAAGGGCAGTTCCTGCACGAAGAATACAAAGAGAAGAAGGAGAGCTTCAAGGAGGTAAACAAAGTATCCATCCTCGCAAAGTACGGAGGAGAGCAATACCTCGAGAAGGCCCCTAAAGAAATCGTGGATGGCCAAACGGAAAATTATGTCGAGTACTCTCGAACGGGTCAAGTCATCAAAGGGAAAGAGCGCGCAAGGGCACGATCGAAATATCCCGAAGATGGTGAGTCGTGTGCCCTCATTTCGCGAGCTTGGTATCGATTTATTTTCCCTCCTAGTTTACATTAACAATCACACTGCGGTGTGGGGATCGTGGTACGATGTTCCGAATGGCACTTGGGGTTATGCATGTTGTCACTCGAGCGTGCACATGTCATATTGCGCTGGTAAGGCTGGCAAAGAAGCTTCATATGCATCGACAGCCCCAGCCCTTCTTTCTTCATCATCAAAATCGACATCCGCTTCTTCAGCACAGGAAGCAGCTGGGGAGTCGAGAGGACGTATAGAGCAGAACTACTCAAAAAACCGTGTCGGAGAAGGAGACGTCACTCTCGACAAAGACCGTTTAGCCGAAGCTCTGAACGAGGAGAAGAAGCGGAAAACGCGGGGAGGTGACGACGAAGATCGACTCGGCAAGAAGAAGAAGGGATTGGAAGTTGGCAGTCACGACGTCACGGAGGAGGAACTTGGCAAGTCCCATTCATACGCTTAGTCGACCCGTTCTAATTAACCTACGACTGCTCAGAGGCTTATCGGATGAGTCGTCGCAAAGGAGAGGATCCGATGGCTAACTACGTGGACACATATTGAGCGTTTTGCTGTACATTGTAGTTTTTTTTGTCTGTTGATACAGAGTGCCGTTTCCCACAACCATCGGCCAAGTGTCTTTCTGGCCTCAGTCCATGTTTTCTACGGCGGCTGCCCTGCTGTTCGGGCTGGGCACGCGCATTGCCCTTGACAAGTTCTCTGGCAATGCCCCAGACGACCCCAACACGCTCAACGCCATCGGGGACATCCTCCTGCTTGGCGTTGTTCAAGGTGTCGCCCTATACTATGCTCTGATGGAATTCCACGATCTCGCATTCGTGGTCGCGTTTGCGATCGCAGCTCGCCTTGCGATCGAGTTCGTGATGCTCCAAGACGTGAGCAACTGCGCGACGACGTTGCTAGGCGTTGCGCTTGGCGTTCTAGTCACGGACGTCCTGTCCCAGCTGATCGAGGACGGCTACCTCTACGACTTTGGCCGCGCAGGGGACGCGGAGAGCGACTATGGGAACTCGGTCGTTCAAACCAAACGTCGCAAGCGTCTCGTCAAGTTCCAATCCACCACCGACTACTCCGTGCGCCCCAGCAAGCCCATCCGTCCCAAACAAGACCCGTCCCGCAAGTGGCGCACGGAATCGTCCGTGCCCCCGTCGATCACTTCCTCGACCGAGGGTCTGGTCAACACACATCTGGTCATGGATCCTCTCGAGCGGGAGGTTGCTACTCTCCGCGCGCGTGCGTCGCTGGCGGACAGCGAGCGGAGGCGGTTCAAGGAGGAGAAGAAATGGGCAGTCTCTCAGGGCAATCTTGCGCGTGCGACCCAGATGAGTTGGCAGGTGAAGAGGTACACTGCGTTGACGCAGAGCTTCACTAAGGAGGCAGACTCTCGTCTGGTAGAGGGTTAGTCTTTCTGAACCCGGTGCCAGTGCTTCTGTAATTGCTCACTGGAACCCAGTCGCGGCGATAAAAGCAGCACAGCAGCAGAATAACAGCGATGCACCCCTTCCAACTCTTCAGAGGGCCGAGCCACGTCGAGCAGAGAGACACACCAACCATGCACCGGAAGCTGTCGCCAGTACCTCCCAACAATCGTTGGTCGAACGGAATGTGACAGTCAATGTCGAGACAGCCCGACATCGAAGACGAAGTTCTGCTGGCAACCTCAAGTCAGCCATGCGCGTAACAACGCGATCATGACGAGCAAGGACTCCAATGCGTGACTTTCTTGACAGTAACCCATTCAGATACTCGTGCTTGGTATTGCCGTTCAGTGTCTCTCCCACGAACGGTTATTAGTTTGATTTTGTAACTTTAGACTTCCACTTGTTTCTCTCGGCGACATATCGAGATTATTTGTAGATTGCAATTGAAAACGACCTAAGATTACAGGGGAATGCCAGTTGCGATTACGACGACTCTGCTTTGAATTACTCAAGTACGACGACAATAATAAGATGACGAACAGGCGAACATCAAGAGAGAACCAGACACGATCGCAACATCGATCACCGGTACGTCTTGCCGTTAGTCTTCACGGACGTGCTGGAAGCGGATAATGACCCATCGATCTTTCCACTTGTAGTGGGTCGGGGCTTCTTACTAGAGCTCGCTGCGTCCGACGGCGGCCGAGGAGCAGCCTCCTTCATCACCATCTTCGCATGGATCTCTTCCAGCTTTGAAGCTTTGACTTTTTTGGGCCAGAAAAGCGTGACGAACCTACGACGAAACTGTGATACCTCACAGTGCGTTGACTCGGAATACATACGTCCAAAGATGCCTACGCCACCTTTCTCGGTCTTCTCCGGCAGTTTGCTTAGTTTGCAAAACGAGTTCGATTCGCCGACCGATGGCAGCTAGGGAGTCCTTCAAGATGGCAACCTTGTCATCTCGAGGCATGTCCTCCCCCGATAGTTTAAGTTGTTTCTACGTAAAGGTCGACATCTGCAGTCAATCATTCGAGGTGCTAAACCCACCAATTGCTTCTTCACCGGTCGCAATTCCTCCTTTGTCGCCGCTTCGTCCATGGACGGGCTAATCATAGCCGATCAGAACTCAAATAATCATCCTGGCATACATACGCACCATTCATCCGATGACTCGGAGTCCGTAAATGTAGGGGTGGGTCGGCGTTTGCGTTTCTTGGTAGAATTATCTTCAACAGATGCGACAGCTTCACTTTCGGCACGTCTCTTCCGACTACTTGTGGACGACGACGCCACAACTGTAGGGGGAGGAGTGGCTGAAACCTTTAGCTGTCCTTTGTTCCGCAAGGAACTCTCGTACGAACGCAACTTCTCGTCGTGTTCACGCAATATGCCCAGAAGGAAGTCGCCTCGTCGGACGAGATGAATGGCATTGGGAATCGGGCGCGTGGAGGAATCTTCACCTTTCTTGCCTTCTTCAAGGAAAAACCTGCCTTCAAGACCGAGCCGCGAATCCTTGGCCATAGCCTCCCAGTTACCAAAGCCGTAGAGGAAGGCACCGACGAGTAACATAGAGTCTTCCTGAGGACCCCAGCGACCAGACCAGTTGAGAGTTGGTCTGATATTCTCGATGGGAATGGACCAGTTGTAGAGCTCGTCGGGTGTCATGTCGCCCAGAATGTTGTTCAGGATGCGGAGGTCACGATATCGCGAAAGGACGGTGTCGGCATTGATGTTACCAACGTTGCGATACGTGACAAGGACCGCTTTGCTTTTCTGGGCATTGGTCAAAGTCTCCCCAGCAGCCACACGGGTCCGCTTCTGCTGATTGTTCTCCTCGACGGCTTGGCTACAAAGTTCAATTATCTCATCCGCGACATCGATGATCATGGCCTTGTGCTTATCAACAAGCTTAGCTTCGCTGACCTTCAGGGTGCTCAGTACCCATAATGGGTGGCTAGAAAAACAGGGAACGCACGATGATATCATAACGCTGACGAATATCGCCCCAACGTTGAAGGCTGCGGATTAGCACCCGAACGTCACGTTCCTTGAGCTCCATCGCTTTCTGGCTTGCGGTCTTGCGTTGAGGTCCGGGGGTCTTGGGCTTTTTCGGAGCTAGGGTAGGAGCGGGTTGGTCAACGTCCATGCCCTCATATGAGACAGGAGCGTGTGACCGTTTGCGGTCGCGCAACTCCTGAGCAACCAACTCTTCCGCTTTCCGTTCCTCCTCTTCTTGCTCGTACTTCTGCCGTTCCTCCAGGGGAACAATGTCCTCCCAGCTCATATCGTTCTTGACATCGCTCACAGCAGCAAACTGAGCAAGGAAACCTTCGCCACCGAGCGAAGCTCCACCGTCGCCGCCAGCGGCCATGGTTTCGTGGTCTTCTGCCCTATTGAGGATATCGTCAAGATCCATTTCATCCAGTTTCTGGTTCTGCTGCGAGTCATCCTTGTCGAACCTGTGACGCTGAGCGCGAATCATTGAGACACAACACTTTTGTTACGCACATCTTTTGGGCGCCATATTTGAGGACGGCAGTAAGCTCATCCTTGCTCAAATTGTCCGGTTTGACGGCATCTTTGACCTTCTCGCCTTTGGAGCTGAGATGAGCCTGAGAGGTGTCCATCTGATTTATGACTAACGAAACCATTATTCATTATGGTAGCGGAAATGAAAGGCTGGAGACCTACTGGCATACTCCAAAACCATCTTTTTTTTCGCTCGCTCCAATACATCCTCTTCCATCGTGTCCTTGCTCACGAAACGGTAGACGCTGACATGCGACTTTTGCCCTATCCGGTGGGCACGCGCCATGGCTTGTAGGTCGTTCTGCGGATTCCAATCGCTCTACACAGAAGTCAGTCAACGCCGGTAGCAGAGTCTAGACGGCTTACATCAAAGATGATGACAGTGTTGGCAGTCTCCAAGTTAATACCGAGTCCACCAGCGCGTGTGGAGAGCAAGAATGCAAAGTCCGGCGACCCAGGGGCATTAAAGTGTGCGATCGACCTCTTCCGTGCGTCCGAGGCGACCATACCGTCAAGACGTTGGTGCTGATACCCACGAAGGCTCATATAATCGCTCAGAATGTCGAGCATGCGGACCATCTGACTGAAAATGAGGACACGGTGACCGTCCTGCCGCAACCGCACAAGCAACTTGTCCAATAGCACCAATTTTCCGCTATTCATGACGAGGCCCTTGAGGATCTCCTCGGGATTGTCAGTGCGATTCTCTGCACCGTCAAAGAGGTAGGGATGATTTGCGGCTTTCTTGAGTTCCATGGCGATATTCAGCAAACTTATGTTGTTGTTCCCGTTGGCGCTCTTGACCAAACCTTGGAAGTTCTATCTCATCGAAGTCACTGATGTGTACTGTCGGGCAGCGAAGGTGACCGACCTTTGTGAGGATGTTCTTGTAGAAGTGAGTCTGAAGAGCACTCATCTCGACCCGCAGGATGCGCTCGCTCTTTGTAGGAAGAGAGGTCAGCACATCCCGCTTCAAACGTCGCAACATCAACGACTCTAATTGAGCGTGAAGCTCTTTAATTTTAGCTTCGTGATCAGCATCGTTGAGGTCAAATTCGTTCGTAAGGGCGACTATGGGTCAAGTCAGCATGTAGTGTCGGGGTCAATTGGAAACGAGACGCACACTTTTCCGGCATCAAGAAATGCATCAAGGACAAGAGCTCTGCGAACGGATGAAACCTAAGTGACGTGACCTGACAGTGGATGCCCGCACCTTTCACATTGTTCTGCAAAGGGGTACCCGTGATGAGAAGCTTCGACGCAGCAGAAAACGATCGGAGTGCCTCATACAACTGACTCTCGGAATTCTTCAAGCGATGTGCCTAGTTTGGAGCGACCGTCAGCGCAAAGCACCTTGTGCCTCCTGAGAACGAACCTCGTCGACAGCTAGCACCTGCCACTTAATGTCCGCAAGCTCTTTCGCATCTCTGAGGGTCAGTTCGTAGGTAGTGAGGAGAACGTTCATCTTCAGACGCTTGTTCGATGGGCCGAATTCGTAGGTGCGAATGACTTCACGGGCGGCTGCTGTTCCAATGTACGTGATAACATTCAAGTCGGGTGCCCAAGTGGCAAACTGCGATTGCCATGCGGTGATAGTCGAAAGAGGAACGATGACAAGGAACGGCCCATACTGGTGCATCTCGTGGAAAAGAAAGGAGAGGAATGAGACGGTTTGGACGGTCTGAGCGAAACCATCAGCACGTTGAGATGGAAAAGAAGTTATGCTGCACCTTCCCAAGACCCATCTCGTCGGCCAAAATACCATTCTCACCCTTACTCCATAGATATACAAGCCAATTCAAACCGGTTAGCTGGAAATCTTTGAGCGAACCTCCTGTTGCCGATACATACTCCGGATCTTTCACAACCTGCTGAAATGTTGGTCGTTGATGCCGAGCGTACTGAACACTCTTATAGGGGAATTTGGCTTCCGCCTCGCGGGTGCGATACGCCTCAATCTGAGCTTTGGCTATCGGGCGGATTTCGCTCTCGTCCTCCCACGTACAATGCTCATAGTTAAGGCCAGACCACTTGCAGAAATAGTCTGTGCCGTTGGGTACTTCTGCACTGTCACGATGTGAGACGATGCGCTCGACAGTCTTGTACGTCTCTAGCTCCTCCTTTTCGCGCTCCTTGTCCAGAAGAAGAGCCTCGGCATCTTCTGTGGAAAGACCTGGCACATTCAGCCTGACTTGATATGATTTGTAGGCCTTGATGTAGTTGTCGACGCGTTTCAAGCCTCTGAAACGCTTAAGGAACTCGTACGTTTCGTCCGTGTTGTGAAGGTGCGAGAAATTCTTCCACTTGATGTGGAAACGCTGTCATCTCTTCTCAATACGACGCGAATGCGGATGTGGATTGGAACAGCATACCACGTTACTGTACCACAAGTCCTCCGGGTCATCTTCGTGGGCTTCATCTCTGCAGTGACTCAGGACTGCCTCGATCTCATCGTCCTCTTTGGCGAGCGAGGGGTCCACATGATATCCCTCGGCAGGCTCCTCGTCCGAAAGCATGGCAAGGTCTTGATTATCCTCGTAATAATTCGGAATCTTGTTTCCTCGGCTGGAAACACGTATCTCGTCTCCGGACAGGCGGGGCTTCTTCTTTTTCTTCGATCGCACACCATAATCTGAGTCAGAATCTGATGAAGCATGGCGTACGGCTGCTTGGGATGAGGTTTGCGAACAGCGCATTTATGCATGACAATGTGCCAACCTTTTTGGCGAGGGGCAGTCAAAGCAGCAAGGGCTTTCTTCTTCTTTCTTCTAGTGGCCTTCTTCTTGCCATACTCGTCATCAGCATACGAGGCGTCATCTTCGTCGTCGTCTTCCTCCTCGGCATGGTCCTCGTAACCCTTGAAGTCAAAGTGCGGTCAAGGCCGATAAGAATGCGGTGATCTGAATTAACGACTTACCGAGTCTTCCGCGTCCTTGCGGAGACGATCAAGATTAGGACGGCAAAGGCTGACCAGGAGAAGACTCACAGAATCCTTATGAGAGTACGTTGACGGACCTGCAACTGGGTTCTCTAAGATTGCAGAGGGGGTATCGTCGACATACTCTGCGTCACCCTCTGCATCTGCATCCGGGTCAGCATCAGCATCTGCGTCGGGAAGAGGGTGGGTGGACAGAGGCTGTTGGACGGGGTGGTCGTCGTCGGAGTCGATCTGCATGCTGTCGTCGGTGTCATAGCGGAGGTTGAGTGCGTCGGGGATGAGCGCCATGTGACGGAGGGGAGGATGGTGGTGGTTGAGGGGAGAGGAGGGGAGGGAAGAGGTCGTCAAGGATGCTGTTGACGAAAATGTTCACACGCGTGGCCATCGCTACGGACAACGCCGGGCAAGGCCCCATCGTCACCGCTCGTGACGAACTCCGGTTGTGCCGTGCCACATTCTTTGGCGCGGAACTCGCGATTTTGCCCATTATTGCCATTGTTATTGGGCTGCCCTCCTTTTGGCACGAATCTCGCGATGCGCGTCGGCGCGTGTCATCAGCAGCGTGCAGCTTGCATTGAGAGGTGGGGATGCACGCATCTTTGGGCCCAAAGTCTCGCCAACTCCGCTGCGGTCGCCGTCGACGGCAGCGGCGTGGAATGTTCCAGGTCACTCCCTGTCACTCACCTTCTTTTTGGTCCGGACGGCGTCCGCCGCGACCATGGTGACGTAATCCACCTCCAGCCTGCTCGCCGTCCGTGACGATGAGCACGCCAGTCACCGTGCCACTCGACTTCATGACGCCTGTAAAGTAGACCTGTCCATTGGGCTTGTCCCGGTATGCGTGCTGTAGTCGAGGCTTACGGCGTGCAGCTTGCCGACGTCAGAGTCCAGCTTCGCGCATACAGGCTCCACGTCGTGTGGGCCCCGTGGTGACACACCGGCGTGTTGGACGCTTTTTGGGTGCCAGAAGACAATGCGAATCTGCAGACCGGAAGGCGGGCTCTTGGACGATGGTACGTTGGTCGTCCTCGTCATGACATCCAGGTCCATGCGCGCCCCTTGGATTAGTGTCGACTAGACTGGCTTGTCAACAAACTTGACCATCCGTTCGACCAGATCAACAGGAATATCCTACGGTGTGTCTCGTGCAATTGAGTAGAATGGCTGACAATGTGTTCCTCACTACAGTGCGACGGCTAGCGCTAACCAGTCAGCCTCATTGCCAGCCGCCTTGCAGTTAAAACCATGGCTCCGCGATGCGAGTCCGTTCCTCAGACCTTGCCTTCGACGTCCATCTTCCATCCCTCCTTCGTTCAAGTTGGTACTTCCTTACCTTTACGCTCTTTACACCATCATGCTCTCCCTCATCTGCTTCGCGCTTTTGCTTCCGCTCGGCGCATTCCCCCTCCCGTTGGCTCTGATGCGTGAGGTTAGTGCCATCGACAGTCTCTGTTCTACTGCGGACAGCTAACAGATCCCGTTGAATAGACCCCGTCCGTCACCTCCTGCGTCATCGCAAATGCCAACTACCCGAACCCCCACGAGACGCTGATACTCCTTAACCTCGGCGCCATTGCCCCTCCCCTCGGTCTATCCGAAAGCACATTCGCCGACCTCCTCGTCTGGTGCCACGACTACGGTCATTCCACCACCACGCTTCTTGCTCGACAGAATCCCAGTTGCTCTGCTGGAACGAGGGGCGGAGGAGGTGGGAGCGGAAACCAGGGAGCGGTCGTATCTCCGGCCAGCGAAGGCAGCGGCTCTGGAGGTGCCGCTGCAGGGAATTCAGCGCCTTTCGACAACGGCTCAGGTGCCCAGCGCAGCGGCGCGGGGAACGGCAGCTCTGGCGGTGCTGCAGCGTCTTCAAGTTCTGGCGGCAGTCCCTCCGGTGGCAACAACGGAGCTGCGTTGACTGGTTCGGGATCTACTGGTACAGTGTCGTCTGGTTCCAATTCCGGCACTGGCACGTCTGGAGGACAAGCAAGCCAAGGTACTTTAGTTAGCTCAGGGTCAACGTCGTCAGGTTCTGGCGGCGGTCCCTCGGGTGGCAACAACGGAGCTGCGTCGAATGGTTCGGGATCTACCGGTGTGGTATCGTCTGGTTCCAGTTCTGGCACTGGCACGTTTGGAGGTCAAGCAAGCCAAGGTGCTTTAGTTGGCTCAGGGTCATCGTCGTCAGGTTCTGGCGGCGGTCCCTCGGGTGGCAATAACGGAGCTGCGTCGACTGGCTCGGGATCTACTGGTACAGTGTCGTCTGGTTCCAGTTCCGGCACTGGCACGTCTGGAGGCACTTTAGGCTCAGGGTCACCGTCGTCAGGTTTTCGCTCGGGGTCTGGCGTATCGGGATCCTCGGCTTCCAACAGCGGCGTAGCGATCGCAACTACAGCACCCACGACGTCTGCAACTGCGACTGCACCGGCAAGCAGTACGGCCAATCCCTCGATCGCCGTCACCGGTGCTGGGTCTCTCGCCACAACGACCAACTGCCCATGCCCACCTGGTCAAACAGTATCGGTTGCAGCTACTCTATCGATTGGTGATATGGCGACAGGAGTCATTTGTGTCGACGTTTAGTGTAGTTTTTTCTGGCGTACGTGAATGTAAACACAAACACCGCGTACACGTGATCAATCGAGTATAATTACCCAGGACTGATCCGACTAGGTGAAAACGCTAGGATGAGTACGCACTTTGCTGTTCTGCCTCTAGGCAAGTCTGTAATTTGCCTCGCAGCTGAGATTCGAACAACTTCCCGGATGCCTCAGACGTGATGGACACCGTGGCATCACAACTCCCCGACCAGACATGTTTGCCGCGCTTTCTGCGTCTTCCTCATCCTAGAACAGGTGCGTTGTGTCTCGCCACCGAATCCATCATCTGAAGAGTAGCGTCCAGGCATCGCGTCACTCTTCTTGGCCCATGAGCCCGCTCCCAATGAGGACCAACTCGACCGACAGTTGGTCTCGAAGATATTAGAGGTGCAAGCGGTGGAACCCCCAAACGCACGTTCTTGGTTTCTCGGCGATGAGGTCGTCTCAGGTATGTCTTACAGAGCACGGTCACCTCGAGTACTGAACGGGTGGCAGATGGGAAACTCTTTGTCATGACACCCGTGGACCCGTTATTTCTCTTGATACCAATACTTCGAACGATCAGACAGGTAAATCAGGCCCTCTGCATGTAGTATACAGCTTGACCATCCTGAAAGCCAGATGGTGGCATTGGCAACTTTCGGCCGGCAGAAGATATGTTTGAAGACGCTGCACGGCATATAGCAGAGGCATCAATGACTGGTTCCACGCAGGACATATCAACGACAGTGGGAGTCGAAGACGTAATGAAGTTCGCTGCCCTAGCCTGCACGAAGCGTGCAATGCAGCGAGTTTGTGATGTCAGAGGCAAGCGCAATCGTTCACATGCAACCTCTTTCCCTGACGAGTTGTCCCAGAGATAACAGCCGACATTACCGTGTTCAGGTACTCGTCCGCAAAACTCATGCACGAGCTGAGAAAGAAGGTAGCGACGTTGTCTACACCTCGCATCATAGGGCTATCAAGATCCTTGGTGCGCAGTCTTGCCAAAGATGCACTTATGGAGGACAAGAACGAGGACCTGCTTGAGTGTGAGTCGTACTTCCGTATAAGTGGGTGTCGGCCGAACGCGTCCATGCACAGTAGGAAGAACTAAGCTTGCTTGCGAGCTGTTGGCACAGTACCTTGCACAAGACATTCAGCAGGAGCTTCTCGCATCATACAAGTACGTGTCTGGATCCTTGTCACCAGTGATACTGAATCTCCACGTTAGCCTCGCAAGACTTGATGCACACCTGAGAGCGCTCGCGGAAGAACAGTCGATGCTAGCATCTGAGAGCAGTGCCGTCACCAAGAAGTCGAGGGCCGGACCCGCGACAGCTTCTGACGGAAGTAAAAAGCGGAAGAAGGACAACAAGGGCACTCATGGCGTGGAGAAGCTCAAAAAGGCGAACGTCAGCGGGATGTCCAAGCTGTCGACCTTTTTCACAAAGAAGACAGAATAGCAAGCTGGCGTTGCGCAGGATCGCACGACCGTAGCCAGTGCAAATGTTATTTATTGGGATTAGCAATTCTTGACTACGTACCTTGGACTTGCTCACGATGGCGTGATATCGTCTCATCCCTGGGATTTATCACTCTCATGTCTGCTCGGTTGCGCTGATCCCTGCGCCCGACATGACCAACCCACCTCACGCAGGAGTCTTGAAGGTTCGTCTCTGTCTCCCACGTCGTCCAAGCATTGGCCGATGGTGTCTAGGATCTTGTTGCCCGAGACGAGCCAATCGCCGCGCAGCTCAAGGAAGAAGCTGCAACGCTCAAGGACATGGTCCTCACCGAGGTTCGTATGTGAGCTTGACAGACGGCAGCGTCCGCCATTGATCACCTTTGTAGCGTCAGCTCTGTGATCTTGAGCTCCTTCTGAATGGTGGCTTCAGCCCCCTCGAGGGCTTCATGAACGAGAGCGACTACAACAGGTACTTGACTCTTCGACATTCACAACGTCTTGACGATTCTTACCACCACGTTAGTGTGGTGGATACTCTCCGACTATCCGACGGAACTCTGTTCCCCATGCCCATCACTCTTGATGTCTCTTCCGATGACATTGCTCGTCTCCGTATTACCACTGGTGCTCGTCTGGCTCTACGTGACCCTCGAGATGATGAGGCGCTAGCCATCATCACTGTCCAAGATATCTATACTTATGACCGCGTAAGGGAAGCTGTCCAGGTCTTTGGAGCAGACGATTCCGCCCACCCTTCCGTCGCTTACTTGCGGAACCGCGTTAAGGAGTACTATGTCGGAGGCAAGCTGCAAGCAATCCAAACCCCTTCACACTTCGACTACGTTGCCCTCAGATGTGAGTTTTAGTCTGTTATGCCACGTCAGCCTAGTCTAATCAGCCAGTTAGATACCCCTGCCGAGCAGCGTGCTCACTTCAAAAAACTCTCATGGCATAGGGTCGTTGCCTTTCAGACTCGCAACCCAATGCATCGAGCTCATCGCGAACTCACTATCCGGGCTGCTCGCCAGCGCCAAGCCAATGTCCTTATCCACCCTGTAGTAGGCCTTACCAAGCCGGGAGACGTAGACCACTACACCCGCGTGCGCGTCTACGAGGCGATCATGGCCAAGTACCCCAACGGAATGAGTCACCTTGCACTGCTACCTCTTGCTATGCGTATGGCTGGCCCCCGCGAAGCAGTCTGGCATGCCATCATTCGCAAGAACTTCGGTGCAACCCATTTCATCGTCGGAAGAGACCACGCCGGCCCCGGGAAGAATTCCCAAGGCAAAGATTTCTATGGCCCGTATGATGCCCAAGATCTTGTGGAGAAATACAAGGATGAGCTCCAGATTGAGATGGTGCCATTCCAACAGATGACCTACCTACCTTCCACGGACGAGTATCAACCCGTCGACGAGGTCCCTGCTGGAGTGCAGACCCTCGACATCTCAGGGACCGAGTTGCGCAGACGCCTCAAGACCGGGGCACCCATCCCTGACTGGTTCAGTTATGAGTCAGCATAGCTTATTCTTTTCGTCTGATTGCAAGCGGAATCTTACGTTGTTCGTATAGTGCCGTCGTTCAGAGACTGCGTGAAAGCTACCCACCACGCAACAAGCAGGGCTTCGTATTGTTCCTCACTGGCTTGTACAACTCTGGGAAGGACGTCATAGCCAAGGCACTTCAGGTTGCATTGAACGAACAAGGTGGCAGGAGCGTTTCCCTGCTACTTGGAGATTCCGTGAAGGACGACCTAAACCCAAAGTCACTTGGCCCAGAAGAGAGGCACAACAACCTGCAACGCATTGCTTTCGTTGCAAGTGAATTGGCACGAGCTGGCGCTGCCGTGATCGCTGCACCAGTAGCTCCTGAAGAGCGTTCAAGAGTGCTTGTCAAGGACACCGTCGTGTCCAGTGCCGGTGCAGGGGGGAACTTCTTCCTCGTCCACGTAGCAACCCCTCTCGAACGCTGTGAGAGCACAGACAGACGTGGAGTGTATGCGCAGGCAAGGAGAGGCACCATAAAGGGCTTCGTCGGTGTCGATGTCGAGTATGAACCACCCAAGAAGGCGGACCTCATCGTGGACGTCACTGGCCAGAACATCCCATCCATAGTCCACAGTAGGTGTCATGTCGTGTCTTCACACCGGGATCACATACTGACCCTCGTTTCCTTCAGACATCATTCTCCTGCTGGAGACCAACTCCTTGATCTAGACCCACGCATTTGCATGATAGACATGTGTATTTAAAAGCGCTGACCTCCCTGGCATTCCACAGTTGATACCGAGCCTGTAGAGTACGAGCACTAGACAATTCGTGAATGTGAATTGTTACTGTACTTTTCACACGGGTTGTCCACGTGGGAAAATTGGTCTTCGAAACGCGTTGCAACTTCCATCTACTCCGCGTGCTCGACCACTCACCAGATTTCGTCGGAAAGGATACCGTTCGACTCGGATACGGCCAGCGATCCTGTTCTGTGTCATCCAATTGAGATCAAACGACTTTCGGTGTTTTCGGTGTTTTCAGGTTCAGAGTTCCAGGCCTCAGAAAGCTACTGACCTCCAACAGTCTCGTAGGCATGCGGAAAGGCCAGGAAACCAGCCCAGAGATGCAATGAGCTATTGTCCGACTCTCGAGAATCATTCCGCATGATGAAATTAGCATGGGGCTGGATGTATCTACACACACCATCAGAAAAGTACTTTCTCATTTTCAGACACATGGGACAATCCCAGAGTGTTCAGACTTGGCAGAGAAGAAGGGAGATGAAAGCAAAAAAGAGCCAAACTGTTACAAATGCTGCAATAATCAGTGCTCAAGTACTTGATGAAACTTAATGAACTTTAACACATTTACTTTTTCTCTTCTTATCTTATATAATCTTATCAAGTGCATGTGGTGATCTTATCCACAGGATCTCTCTTACACTCCTTTCACTTTGGACACTTACCTATTATTTATTCTTAGTGCCTCATGGATGCTCAAGGGTCTAGAAGCCCTCGCTTCTTTCTAATTATGTCCATCACATGCCAGCCTTGTCTCCTTAATTTCCATGCTATGCATGGTTATGCAACATGCCCACTATGCATGTTTTTCATTTCCTCCCTATGCCCCTTGGCTATGCCACAGCCTTTCTGATCCATGTCTTTCCCTCACTTTTATATACTGTATACAGGCCTATTTAATTTCCGCCCTCTAAATATGGACTGTGATCTATAGATTAGACACACACATGTACAGTGACTCCAAAAACCCTTTCCATACTAACCCTGAAAGTGGTGCGCTTCATGCACCACCAAACACTGTGGGAATCTCACTTAGCTTTGGTGGAGTCATAAATAGTACATACTCTTGGCTACATAATTGCTTCCTAGGTCATGTGATTTTGTCCACATGCCATGCAGTTATGGTCAATTTGAAACAGCAATACCATGGAAAGAGTTTTTTCACTTTTGAATTGAAAAGGGTATTTGGATATTATCAGTACTTGGTATAGCCTCCTTTTGCTCTAAGCACTGCCTGAACCCTCCTAGGCATGCTTTCAATCAATTTCTGACACTCCTCAAC